>JARGCV010000424.1:0-222364 GCA_034064705.1 Bothrops alternatus | reverse complement strand
TTCAGCAGGGAGAGAGCCCCTCTCCCCTTCAAGTGGTTGGATGCCCACCGTGCATTTTTTAAAAGTGACTGGTGTATAAAAATAGGAAACAAAGAGAAAGATGCCCAATGTTGAACGTTAGAGGTACAAAATACTTTATTTATTTATTTTATTTATTTTATTTGGGCTTGTATGCCGAATACAAGGATGGAAATTACTCCCCCACAGTGCACAGGGATATAGATAGGTGTCGTATCCGTTCCTGTGGGTCATGGTTTAAATGCTTGGCGGGCATTAACATTTTATAGACCCACCCTCCCAAGCTGAAGCTATTTAGGAAGGGCTCATTAAGAACAGATAAATGGCTTTTGGGTCTCTCTCTCTCCCCCGTTCAGTAGAAACCGTGCCGAAGCAGGAAAGGAAGGTCCAAGATTGGGCTAACCGCAAGAGTGGTGAAAATCTGTAGCTCAGATGGAAGATGAGGGTGGAGATTCTCTCTCCAAGCGTGCGGGCTGCTTTCCAAATGTGTTACCAGGCTAGGTAACATCTTCAGCAGAGTTTAGGGCAGGGTTCCCCAACTCCTGGTCTGTGGGCTGGTACCGGGCCGTGGCATGCCAGCAACCGGTCCGCACAAACAAGCAAAACCCCATCCACGGGATGCAGGCAGCACACAAAACCACGCACCCTCTGGTCCGCAGAAAAACCTCTCTCTACGGAACCGGTCCCTGGTGCCCAAACGTTTGGGGACCTCTGTCCTAGACCAGGGGCAGGCAACCTTGGCTCTTTTATGGCTGGTGGACTTCAACTCCCAGAATTACTGAGCCAGCCATGCTGAGGGGAAAGGGAGAGGTTTCCAAGCTGAGCCATGCTGGCTCAGGAATTCTGGGAGTTGAAGCCCACGAGTCATAAAAAAGCCAAGGTTCCCTACCCCTGGTTTAGGGGATGTCAGTGTTGGTGTTCTGTTTACAAGGGCTTCAGGTATGAATGTGAAGTGAGGGTCTTGTGATGGGGAAGTTACATCAGGTCAGGACCATTGGGAGGTGAACTGCTGGTGGAAGGGAGGGGGCTTTCGTGGATTGGTTGAGGGTCAGTGCTGTCTCTGGTTGGCTCTGTGGTTGATTTGGATCCTGACAGGTTCGTAGGCTGGTTGTGGGTCAATGTGTCTGTTGATGGAATTCCTTGTGAAGTGCCAGCCTTCGACGAACTCAGGACCGTGGCGGGTGGTAGCGTGGCCAATGATTCTTGTGTTGCTCCAATCAAACTGGTGCTGTTTGGTGTCGGTGTGTGTAGAGATTAGAAGAGCACCGACATCCTCTAACATCCGCTGAAGAGGTTACCTAGCCTAGTAACAAAACGTTGGGAAACCAACCCACAAGCTCAGAGAACAGACCTCTACCCTCATTGGGCTGACTCTTGAGGAAAGAAAAGGACTGGGGAAGACAGGAGAAACGAGGGCTTTGGTTTGGTTGAGGAATTTGTAGGACTTTTGGAGAGCGCTTTACCTCAGGGTTTGACGATTGTTGTCTAGCAAAGAAAATTTCCTGAGGTTTCACCAGTGACTCTGGCAGGCATCTTCAGTGAAAATTTCCTGAGGTTTCACCAGTGATTCTGGCTGGCATCTTCGGTGAAAATTTCCTGATGTTTCACCAGTGATTCTGGCTGGCATCTTCAGTGAAAATTTCCTGAGGTTTCACCAGTGACTCTGGCTGGCATCTTCGGTGAAAATTTCCTGAGGTTTCACCAGTGACTCTGGCTGGCATCTTCGGTGAAAATTTCCTGATGTTTCACCAGTGACTCTGGCTGGCATCTTCGGTGAAAATTTCCTGATGTTTCACCAGTGACTCTGGCTGGCATCTTCGGTGAAAATTTCCTGAGGTTTCACCAGTGACTCTGGCTGGCATCTTCGGTGAAAATTTCCTGAGGTTTCACCAGTGACTCTGGCAGGCATCTTCGGTGAAAATTTCCTGATGTTTCACCAGTGACTCTGGCTGGCACCTTCAGGCCACAGGCAACTGAACCAGGGCTGACTGGGTTCCTGTCTTTATAGCCAGATGTGCTGATTTCTGATTGCTCTTTAGCCGAGCTGGTTTCCGATTGGTGCAGGTTGGTGAGGGCTCCCCTCTGATTGGTTCTTTGTTCAAATGTAGGACTGTTGGCCAAATCTAAGCCAAGATCTTTAAAAAATCTTAGCTTCGCTTAAAAGGTTAACATTCAACTTTTCAGGTTGAATTCAGTCCTGATTGAACAGATCCATCATGTTTTTCTGGGCTGGGAAAATGTCTGGCATTTATTTACGTTTTTTTTTTCAGGATTGATTGGTTGATTGGATTTTTAAGGCCACCTAATTGCAAAGAACTCTGGACAGCTTCCATATATTTCAGATACATAACTGAAAAATATCTGTTCTAAGAAGAAAGGAAGAAGAAGAGAAGATGTACAAGGTACTTCAGGACAAGCCTGCGTGCAACTTTATTTTTATTTATTAGATTGTTATCCTGTCTATTACTTTATTAGTAGCTCAAGGTGGCAAATATACCTAATACCCCTTCCTCCTTCAATTTTTCCCACAACAAGCCTATGAGGCGGGTTGGGCTGAGAGAGAGGGGCTGGCTCAAGCTCAACCAACTGACTTTGATGGCTAAAGCAGGACTAGAACTCACTGTCTCCTGGTGATTGGCCCAAAGTCACCCAGCTGGCTTTCATGCCTAAGGCAGGACTAGAACTCACCGACTCCTGGTGATTGGCCCAAAGTCACCCAGGCGGCTTTCATTATCTAAGGAAGGACTAGAACTCACAATCTCCTGGTGATTGGCCCAAAGTCACCCAGGCGGCTTTCATTGTCTAAGGCAGGACTAGAACTCACCGACTCCTGTGATTGGCTCAAAGTCACCCAGCCGGCTTTCGTGCCTAAGACAGGACTAGAACTCACCAACTCCTGGTGATTGGCTTAAAGTCACCCAGTCTGCTTTCATGCCTAAGGAGGGACTAGAACTCACAGTCTCCTGGTGATTGGCCCAAAGTCACCCAGCCGGCTTTCATTGTCTAAGGCGGGACTAGAACTCACAGTCTCCTGGTGATTGGCTCAAAGTCACCCAGTCTGCTTTCATGCCTAAGGCGGGACTAGAACTCACCACCTCCTGGTTTCTAGGCCAGCATCTTAACCACTACATCAAGCTGCCTCTTCAAAATTCGGGGAGGGTGGGGCAGGTAGAGCAGAAAAACAACATTGCCAAACTGGATGCTGTTAACATCTAAAGGGGGAGATGTGGCAGAACCCCTTCCAAGCCTCAAGGACCCTACTAGAACTTGGATGCCCAGAGTTGGCCCCAGCGCAGGCCAAAGGGCTGTGTGAACGGAGACCTGGGCACAGACAGGGGCACTCCGGAGTGCTTGGAAGCTAAAATCTGGAGCAGAATCTGAACGAGCAGGCAGGAAATTGAAAGAGGAAAAACCCTGCTGATGAGGCTGATTCGAGAGGAAAATAAATGTGGCCGCCGAGAGGCAGCGAGGAGAAGGTTTCATTATATGTCACCACTTTGCAAAGAGGGCTGATCAAGTGGCATTGCCATGATGCAGACACACAGGGAGAACCGAAGCGTTCTCCGCCCGCGAATTCTCTCTTTCCGAATTGTCCTTCTCTGCTGGGAAGAAGACTTCCAGAGATCCAGAATGTAAGCTTCCATCCATCAGCCATTTTTTTTCTTCTCCCCTTAATGCAGCGGTTCTCAAGCTGTGGGTCGCGACCCCATTTGGGGTCGAACGACCATATCACAGGGGTCGCCAAGCACCGCAGTCCGCCATTTTTTTATTTTTTTTTTTGGCCGGCCATTTTTTTGGGGGGGCGGCCATTTTTTTCCCTATTGCGATGCAGGCTGTCGCGCTGCGCATGCGCGATGCAGCCCATCGCACCATGCATGCGCGGTGCGGGCCCGTCATTTTTTTTAATTATTTTGGGCGGCCATTTTTTTTGGTCGGCCATTTTTTTCCCTATTGCGATGCGCCCTGTCGCGCCGCGCATGCGCGATGCGGGCTGGGGTCGAGCCCCGGAAAAGGTTGAGAACCGCTGCCTTAATGCTTTTCCCTTTCCTGAATTCTTAATAGGCTCCGGGGATGTCACATTTTGCACAGAGTTCCGAAGGAGAGGACTGGAGGGCTGATTAGCATCTCTGCTCTTTCCTCATGGAGAAATATTTGGGGGGTGGGGGGTTTACGCCCGATGATGCGAGGCACCCAGGAAATCAAACACTGCAGCGTGTTGTATGTCTTTTTTTTTTCACCCTCCCTGATGGGCTATTTTTTTACTCGCAGGGAGGTTCGGCGGTCCAGAGGCCTTGTTTTTAAATGCTGCATTCGGAAAGCATCGAAACGTGTGGCGCGGGTTCGCCATCGCTGGCTATGCCAGGAATGGGGATGGGGAAAGGAGGCGAGGAAGAGAAACTGCAGAGAAGAGCAACGAAGATGAGTAGGGGATGGGAGGCACAAACATATGAAGAACAGTTGCAGGAACTGGGTCTGTCTAGTCCCGTGGTGGCGAACCTATGACGCAGGTGCCAGAGGCGGCACTCAGAGCCCTCTCTCTGGGCACGCGCGCCGTCGCCCCAGCCATAGACCTTCAGCTGGGTTTTTTATAAAACCTTTTCGCTTTAGGCCTCCGCCGCCGTGTGCAAAAAAAAAAAAAAGGTTCAATCAATCAGTCAATTTCAACTTCTCCCGGGGAAAAAAAAGATCTCGCAAAGTTGGAATGGATTGATTGAACTTTTTAGTCCCACCCAGTCTGCCTTTACCATCATAGCCACGCCCACCCAATGGGCCACACCCACCCGGCACCCGACGATGCATAAGTGGGTTTTGGGTTGCAGTTTGGGCACTCGGTCTCTCAAAGGTTCGCCATCACTGGTCTAGTCTAATGAAGAGAAGGACTAGGAATGAAATGATAGCAGCGGGCTGCCCCAAAGAAGAGGGGGTCAAGCTATTCTCCAAAGCACCAGAGGGCAGGACAAGAAGCAACCGATGGAAACTCATCAAGGTGAGAAGCAACCTGGAACTAGGGAGGGAAGGAGGAAAGGAAGGAAGGAAGGAAGGAAGGAAGGAAGGAAGGAAGGAAGGAAGGAAGGAAGGAAGGAAGGAAGGAAGGAAGGGCAATGGATGGAAGCTAACCAAGGAGAGAATCAACCTGGAACTAGGGAGGGAGGGAGGAAAGGAAGGAAGGAAGGAAGGAAGGAGGAAGGAAGGAAGGAAGGAAGGAAGGAAGGAAGGAAGGAAGGACAACGGATGGAAGCTAACCAAGGAGAGAAGCAACCTGGAACTAGGGAGGGAGGGAGGAAAGGAAGGAAGGAAGGAAGGAAGGAAGAAAGGAAGGAAGGAAGGAAGGAAGGAAGGAAGGAAGGAAGGAAGGAAGGAAGGAAGGAAGGAAGGGCAACGGATGGAAGCTAACCAAGGAGAGAAGCAACCTGGAACTAGGGAGGGAGGGAGGAAAGGAAGGAAGGAGGAAAGGAAGGAAGGAAGGAAGGAGGAAAGGAAGGAAGGAAGGAAGGAAGGAAGGAAGGAAGGAAGGAAGGAAGGAAGGAAGGAAGGAAGGGCAACGGATGGAAGCTAACCAAGGAGAGAAGCAACCTGGAACTAGGGAGGGAGGGAGGAAAGGAAGGAAGGAGGAAAGGAAGGAAGGAAGGAAGGAAGGAAGGAAGGAAGGAAGGAAGGAAGGAAGGGCAACGGATGGAAGCTAACCAAGGAGAGAAGCAACCTGGAACTAGGGAGGGAGGGAGGAAAGGAAGGAAGGAGGAAAGGAAGGAAGGAAGGAAGGAGGAAAGGAAGGAAGGAAGGAAGGAAGGAAGGAAGGAAGGAAGGAAGGAAGGAAGGAAGGAAGGAAGGAAGGAAGGGCAACGGATGGAAGCTAACCAAGGAGAGAAGCAACCTGGAACTAGGGAGGGAGGGAGGAAAGGAAGGAAGGAAGGAAGGAAGGAGGAAAAAAGGAAGGAGGAAAAAAGGAAGGAAGGAAGGACTATTACAGCTTCTTCTCTCCCTCCCTTCTTGCAAATTTTTTCAGCCTTTAACCTGGGGGAGGGGGGGCAAAAATGACAACCCGTGTGTCTCTCTGAATGCACACAGCGTGGTGCCTGTCTCCAGCTGGGAAGAACATGTAACAAGAATGTTTGGGGAAAAAAAAAATCCCGCTGTGAAAACACCATTTCAGGAGAGGAAAAAGGCTTTTTGGCCTCCACCTCTGCTCTGAAAATATATATATATATATATATTCTTCTTTTTCCTGAAGAGTGCCACGACCTGGAAAAGCTTCTCTTGCAGCGGCAACTGTCACTGAGACACGGCATTTGGCGTTTGTCTACCGTGAATATAATGTGTGGTTGTCCCAGCCCTTGGGAAAGTGCCAGCCATAAATCTGCGTTCGCTTTGCTCTCCTCCTGGATGGATTTTGCTCTTTTGATGGATGTGGTTTCATTGAAGACAGGTACTCCTGGACTTAACCACCACCGCAGCTGCACCCAAAGTTTCTGTGGCTAAGCAAGACACGGATTAAGTGAGTTTTGCACTTAATTTAGTTTTGCCAAGCATCTGAATTTTGACCACAGGGATGCTACAATGATCGTAAGTGAGAAAAACGGTCCTCAGTTATTTTTTTGAGTGCCACTGCAATTTCAAACAGTCACTAAATGAACTGTTGCAAGTCTAGTTGTGTTATAAAACAGGGACAAGAAGGATTATGATCCAGGACAGCTCCTCCAATGTATCCTAAAGATTCATTTACTTTATATCAGGAATCCCGGATTATTGAAGAATTTCGGGGTTGCGGTAGAGAAAAAGATTTCAGATCTAATCTACTGTTCCTTCCAGGTCTGTCCTGATATGTCAATCAATCAATCAGAATAGAGCTGGAAGGGGCCTTGGAGGTCTTCTAGTCCAGCCCCCTGCTCAAGCAGAACACCTATACTATTTCTGATAAATGGCTATACAGTCTCTTCTTCTTAAAAGCCTCCAGTCATGGAGCATCCACGATTTCTGGAGGCAGACTGTTCCACCGGTTAATTGTCCTCACTGTTACGAATTTCTCCTTAATTCAAGGTTGCTTCTCTCCTTGATATTTTTAACATTTCTCTGGCAAAAGGTTGGGTGTTTTTTGTTTTAAGGATTAAAAGAAACATGCACATTCTTAATTCCAGACATAGGGCCTTGGACCCTAACTGCTTTAAAACCTGTTGTTCCCCTGCATAATCTCTAACGATTATAACCTCCACAATTCGGTCCCACTGGAAACCAGGCTTCAGATGTTTTTAGTGAAAATTAGATTGGAAATCAAGAAAAGCCATATCTCTGCTGGCATCGATAAGGCCATTGATTGGGGAGATGTCTGGGGCTAAATCTGTATTTCTCCCCTCTTCCCAGGCTGTGAAGGAAGAATGGAATGGAATGGAATGGAATGGAATGGAATAGAATAGAATAGAATAGAATAGAATAGAATAGAATAGAATAGAATAGAATAGAATAGAAAATAGAAAATAGAGAATAGAGAATAGAGAATAGAGAATAGAGAATAGAGAATAGAGAATAGAGAATAGAGAATAGAGAATAGAGAATAGAGAATAGAATAGAAAATAGAAAATAGAAAATAGAAAATAGAAAATAGAATAGAATAGAATAGAATAGAATAGAATAGAATAGAATAGAATAGAATAGAAAATAGAAAATAGAGAATAGAGAATAGAGAATAGAGAATAGAGAATAGAGAATAGAGAATAGAGAATAGAGAATAGAAAATAGAAAATAGAAAATAGAAAATAGAATAGAATAGAATAGAATAGAATAGAATAGAATAGAATAGAATAGAATAGAATAGAATAGAATAGAATAGAATAGAATAGAATAGAATAGAATAGAATAGAAGGGACCTTGGAGGTCTTCTAGTCCTGCCCCCTGCTCAAGCAGGAGAACCTATACCATCTCAAACAGGTGATTGTCTAGCCTCTTCTTTAAAATTCCCAGTGATTGAGCGCCCACAATTTCTGGTGGCAAGCTGTTCCACTGGTTGATTGTCCTCACTGTCAGGAAGTTTGGGTGGTATGAGAAATAGAAAAAAAAATCCATCCAGATGTTTTCCGATCTTGCCCACTTTAAGTCGGGGGGGACTTCAACTCCCAGAATTTCCCAGTTCATCCATGCTATCTGGGGAATTCTGGGTGTTGAAGGCCATCCATCTGAAAGTTGCCAAGGTTGTGGACTTCAACCTTGCAGATGGTATAAGGCAGTGGTGGTGAATCTAGGGCACGGGTGCCAGAGGCAGCACTCAGAGCCCTCTCTCTGGGCACGCGTGCCGCTGCCCCAGTCCTAGGCCTTCAATTGGGTTTTATAAAACCTTCTTGCTTTAGGCCTCTGCCATAGTGTGCAAAAAAAAAAAAGGTTCAATCAATCAGTCAATTTCAATTTCTTGCGGGGGGGGGAAAGATCTTGCAAAGTTGGAATTGATTGATTGAACTTTTTAGTCCCACCCAGTCTGCCGTTACCACTGCAGCCACGCCCACCCAATGGGCCACGCCCACCCAATGGGCCACACCCAGCCGGCACCCGACGATGCATAAGTGGGTTTTGGGTCGCAGTTTGGCCACTCGGTCTCCAAAAGGTTCGCCATCACTGGTATAAGGACTCCTGCCTCAGGCATGGGGCTGGACTAGAAGACCTCCAAGGTCCCTTCCAGCTCTAGGATTCTACGAATTCCCAGAATTCCCCAGTTCATGCAATGCAAGTTGGGAACAACCTCTTGCCTCAACCCCTGGAGAATAGCTGCTGACTCCTGTTTGAGGATGCTGATTTAAACAGACCAACCCTCATTCAGCAGAAGGCAACCATCTCCTGCATCATATACATTTAATAAATCAAAATAAAATAAAAACATTGGTGGTTATGGGGAGATTCACCCTTGCACCCCTTTGGCAGTGATTGGAAAAGGCGGCTTTCAGCGGAGTGCCCCTGTTGTTAAAACCGTGGCATCAAATGAAATCGACTCGGTTTTAAAACATTCCCTGCCCAGTCAGAAAAAAAGGGGTTTTGTTTGTTTGATTGGCATCATCTATCACAGGTACAGTACATCAGTTTAGTTGATTTAATTTCATTTTATTTATTTTTTTTAGTCCTCCGAAAGCGCAACTTGTGGACAAAACAATAGCAAGACTGCCCTCTAGTGGTTACATCGGGCAGAGGGAAAACTGTCATCCCCAAGTGAGAAAATGTAGTTTATAGCTCCAGCAATATTTGATGACAGCTGTTTGTCGAAGGCATCGCACAATATGGCAAATAACATCTCCGATCTTGACCGTTGGCTCTAATGGGTTTTAATTTCAGGATAAATAGAACACATCCTTCAAAGGAATGAGGATTTAACAGACTGGATAATGCGAGAACGCCATAAAAGACTCATTTGAATCTCTTTTATCCGTGCAGGGGGTTTTTTGGGGTGGTTTTTTTGTGTGTGAACAAGACTGGCAGGGCCTTTTAAATATTTGCAAGATGTGGTGCCTAATTACCTGTCCTCATTTGCCTTCAGGGAGCGTAGCACCCAGCCACGTTGCACAGAATGGATTTAACATGGTTTTAACAAGCCAGCTTATTTTGACTCTCCGTGACAGCCCTGCAGATGCACAATTGACTCACTCTATCCATCTGTCAGGTTTAGTTTCCTGGGGTTGTGATCACGTCCTCGGGTTCGAATGACAAAGTTATGCTTTTGAGATGTGATCCCAGATAAATGGTTGCCCGATCTCCGGGGATGAAGTACCCACAACTCTACGAGGCAAGTTTGGCTTCCACGCTACTAAAAAGAGGTCAAGACTCTAGAAAGAGTGCAGAGAAGAGCAATAAAGATGATTAGAGGCCTGGAGGCTAAAACATATGAAGGACGGTTGCAGGAACTGGACACGGCTGATCTAGTGAAGAGAAGGATCAGGGGAGACATGATAGCAGTGCTCCAATATTTTTTTTTTTAATTCTTTTATTAAAACAATCAGCATTGGACATAAAAACATATTATGCAGCAATCAACATGATACCTGGTATACAATACTAAGTATTCGTCTTTGAAAACGTCTGAATTAGTAAGCCTTTTTCCCCCCCCCACCCCTCGCGTCTAGTCTCAACTATACTCCTGTTACATTTTATTTGATTGGCGTTTCTTCTATCTGTTTCGAAATTAATGTGGTCAACATGAAACATAAGATCTTATTGCTAAACAACCCTCCTAGAACATAGCATACAACATTAGGTATTAATCTTTGTAAACATCTGTTTTAGTAAACGTTCTACCCTCCTCCCTTGCATCTTCAAGTATAATCCGAATACATTTTGTTGGATTGGTGTTTCTCTTATATATGGTCTATCTACTGTTTCTAGTCTATCGCATATTGTGCGTTTGCGCTTCTGAGTTGACTTCATCCCATTACTAGTGCAATCTTTTATAGTCCCTAACCAGAGGTCCTGAGGTGAGAGTTTCATATCCTGAGGTAGAGATTCAGTCTACTTTAGCCATATTAAAGCAAACATCATTAGTCTTATGTTAAGAGGCATTAGTTATAGAACATATACATTCAACATTGGGTGTTAGTTTTTGTAAACCTTTGATTTGTTAACCCTTCTTCCCTCCTCCCATCGAGCCCTAGCTGAACGCCAGCTGCATTCTGTTTGATTGGTGTCTCTCTTGGATATAGTCTATCCAATGTTTCCAGTCCATCACAAATTGTTCATTGGAGCGATTTTTCAAATATGCCAATATTTTTGCCATTTCTGCCAGATTTGTTACTTTCACAGTCCATCCTTCAATAGGCGGTATTTCCGGATTCTTCCAGTACTGTCCCACCAATAATCTTGCTGCTGTAATTAAGTTCAAAAATAAATTTGACTCTGAGGTAGTGATATCCTCTGTGATCCCTAACAAAAAAGCCTGAGGTAGAAATTCTATACGCTTTTTGAAAATAGTTTGGAGTGTCCACCATATCGCAGTGCTCCAATATTTGAGGGGCTGCCACAGAGAGGAGAGGGTCAACCTATTATCCAAAGCACCTGAAGGCCGGACAAGGAATAACAGATGGAAACTGATCAAGGAGAGATTCAGCCTAGAAATAAGGAGAAATTTCCTGACAGTGGGAACAATCAACCAGTGGAACAGAAGTTGCTTTCAGAAGTTGTGGGAGCTTCATCACAAGAAGAAACTGGACTGCCATCTGTTAGAAATGGTGCAGTGTGTCCTGCTTGGACGGGGGGGCAGGGGCTGGACTAGATGACCTACAAAGTCCCTTCCAACTTTTTTATTCTGATTCTGATTCCACTGATTAATTGTTCTCACTGTCAGGAAATTTCTCCTTAGTTCCAGGCTGGCACTCTCTCTCTAAGAAGTTTCCACCCATTGCTTCTGCCCCCTGCCCTTGGGGGCTTTGGAGAATCTCTTCTCTGTGATAATGCCAGAAATAGAATTCCAGAAATCTTAATTTGTTTAAGAAGGAGGCTAAGTGGTCACGGTCAGGACTGCCAGGAACAAGACTCAGACCCCTTAGAGAAAGATCAAGATCCAGCTTATTAATAATCCCATGATATTATGGAATAGGGGGCTATCACCCCATATCTATTACTAAACTTTCATTTCATTTATTGGATTTCTATGCCGCCCTATTCCAGAAACTCAGGGCGGCTCACAACATGGATAGAAATCTAACATTAAAATACAGTATAAAAACCCCTTAATTAAAAAAAAACCAATCATTCAAGACATACATACAAACATACATGCACTGGCTGGGGCCAGATGTTAACTGCCCCAAGCCTGCCGGCAGAGGTGTATTTTAAGTAATTTGTGAAAGGCGGAGAGGGTGGGGGCGACACGGATCTCCGGGGGAAGTTGGTTCCAGAGGGCCGGGGCCGCAACAGAGAAGGCTCTTCCCCTAGGCCCCGCCAGGCGACACTATCTGGCTGACGGGACCTGGAGAAGGCTGACTCTGTGGGCCCTAACCGGCCGCTGGGTTTCATGAGGCAGCAGACGGTCCCGTAAGTAACCTGGTCCGATGCCGTGTAGGGCTTTATAGGTCAGAACCAACACTTTGAATTGGGTTCGGAGACCAATTGGCAGCCAATGCAGCTTGCGGAGTGATGCCGAAATGTGGGCATTTCTAGGCAGGCCCAACACTGCTCGCGCGGCTGCATTCTGCATTACCTGAAGTCTCTGAGCATTTTTCAAAGGTAGCCCCATGTAGAGAGCATTGCAGTAGTCGAGCCTCGAGGTGATAAGGGCTACCTTATAAGGGTGATAACTTCTTGGGGGTCTATAAGAAAAACTGGCCTTTGAAGGCAGGTGATTTATTTTGTTATATTTTCCTTTCTAAACTGCTTAATGCGATTGCACTGTCCTCAACTTACGAACACAATGGAGCTCAGACTCTCTGTTGCTAAGCAAGACAGCCCTTAAGTGAGCTTTGCCCCCATTCTACAGCCTTTCTCGCCAGAGACGTTAAGTGAAACTCGGCCATTGTTAAGTTAGTAACACGGTAGTTCAGTTGGGATGCAGCGACGGTCGTAAGGGTGAACCAGTTGCCAAGCGTCTCAGTTTCGAGCCGCATGATCATGGGGCTGCTGCAAAGGCCGTAAGTGTGAAAAATGGTCCTGGGTCCCTTTTTTCAGGGCCGTTGTAACTTTGAACGGTCACTAAACGAATGGTTGCAATTCAAGGACTCCCAGTACAACAAAACTGTGGAGTGAAAAAGGAACGAAAGACCAACGTCCAAAGATCCTCCTGGGGTTTTTGCAAACCCCTTTTTTTTGTGAACCGTTTCCTGAAATCGTTTGCAGGAGGCTTTTAAGAAGAGACTGGATAGCCACTTGTTTGGAATGGCATACGGTCTCATGCTTAGATAGGGGGGCTGGACTAGAAGACCTCCAAGGTCCCTTCCACTCCGTTATTCTGCGTTCTAAATTGCTTTCTGATCGCCACAAACACGCCACAAAGCACACCGAGAGTCTTCCCCATGAGTCTCAGGAAAGATCTGTGAATGTCTGGAAAACCTGTTGGAGAAGTATGGGGTCTCCTGCTTGAGCAGGGGGCTAGACTAGAAGATCTTAAAGAACCCTTCCAACTCTGTTATTCTGCCCCTTCCTTCCTTCCTTCCTTCCTTCCTTCCTTCCTTCCTTCCTTCCTTCCTTCCTTCCTTCCTCCCTCCCTCCCTTCCTTCCTTCCTTCCTGAGAAGGCTTTTAAGAAGCCATTTGTCTGAAATGGTATAGGGCAGCAGTTCTCAACCTGTGGGTCACGACCCCATTTGGGGTCGAACGACCGTTTCACGGGGTCGCCAAACACCGCAGTCGGCCATTTTTCCCCTTTTCCCCTCGGCCGGCGCAGGGGGCAGCACCGCGTATGCACGGGGTAGCACCACGCATGCATGATGCGGTCCGCCCCGCCGTGCATGTGCGATTCGGGCCGTCGCGCGTGCGCTGCGCATGCGCATTTTGGGTTGTCGCACCGCGCATGTGCGATTCGGGGCATCGTGCGTGCACTGCGCATGTGCGATTTGGGTCATTGCGCCACGCATGCACAATTCGGACCATCACGCGCGCGCCACGCATGCACGATTCGGGCCATCGCGCCACGCATGCGTGATTTGGGTTGTCGCGCGCGCCGCGCATGTGCGGTTCGGACCGCCCCGCCGCGCATGTGTGATGCGTGCCGTCACGCACACACCGCGCATGCGCGGTTTGGGCCATCGGGCCGCGCACGCGCGGTGCAGGTCAGGGTCACGACGCGCATGCACGGCGCAGGTCGGGGTCTCAGCCTGAAAAAGGTTGAGAACTGCTGGTATAGGGTCTCCTGCTTGAGCAGGGGGCTGGACTAGAAGATCTCCAAGGACCCTTCCAACTCTGTTATTCTATCATTCTGTCATTCTGTCATTCTGCCCCTTCCTTCCTTCCTTCCTTCCTTCCTGAGAAGGCTTTTTAGAAGCCATTTGTCTGAAATGGTATAGGGTCTCCTGCTTGAGCATGGGGTTGGTCTAGAAGACCTCCAAGGTCCCTTCCAGCTGCTATTCCATTCCATTCCATTCTGTCCCATCCCATCCTGTCCCGTCCCATCCCATCCCATCTCATGCTTAGATAGGGGGGCTGGACTAGAAGACCTCCAAGGTCCCTTCCACTCCGTTATTCTGCGTTCTAAATTGCTTTCTGATCGCCACAAACACGCCACAAAGCACACCGAGAGTCTTCCCCATGAGTCTCAGGAAAGATCTGTGAATGTCTGGAAAACCTGTTGGAGAAGTATGGGGTCTCCTGCTTGAGCAGGGGGCTAGACTAGAAGATCTTCAAGGACCCTTCCAACTCTGTTATTGTCTTCTTCCATCTCTGTTCCATTCAGTCAGCTTCTTTGCGATCTTGTTTGTCTGCTTAGGTGCTCCTCCACTTGCCGTAAATTTTTAAATTCTTAGCCCATCCCTCCCTTGGTTTTGAGACTCACACACCCGTTCTGGTCCTGCTTTCCTTAAGGGGAAAGATGTAACATTACCCAATTGTGGGTGATCTATTTGCAGCGAAGCTCGTTGGGGGGGGGCACCAGGCAGACAACAGGAAAGGAATGGGGGGGGGAACTGCTGGTGGTTTTACATTTCCTTAAGGAAACCCAGGATTAATGAACAACCATCAAGATCACCTTGTGTTTTTTTCATCTTTTGTGCACGCTACACTACAATAACGTCACGGTGCATTTAGCAGCTAACTCAGCTCTAATGAGCAAAAGTAAGTTTAATTATCTGTAATATCCACCATTCAACAGCCCCCTTTTTTCTTTTGCAAAGGGAAGAAAGAACGAGGTGTTCCTAATAATTAATCAAATGTTAAGAAGAACCTTTAGTTACAGATCCCAGATACAGTAATGAAGAACATCGTGCTGGAATGCAAGTTAAGAGCTAAGCCCAGGAAGTGGCTGAATGGTTCGCCAGATAGGGAAATGCCCACGTTTATCAGATTTCTATTTCGCTTGCCCCTTGAAAACTGGTTTTCAAGGAGCTAACCAGGAAGAGAGAGACCAAACTATAAATAAGATCCAAGCCGTTGGCCATTAGACCGAAACAACTGCAACCAATCAGTTACGTGTTAGGAGTAGCAAGAACCAAATCTGAATAGCTGAACATCCGCAGGCTCCGTTATTTATTTTAAGGGTTTAGCTAGTTGCAAACTTTTTACCCTTTGATGGATGGATGGATGGGCACCCCGTGAAAGGTTTTGCAAGGATAGCGGGATAAATGCCGTTATCTTCCCAACCTTTCTTCCTTTTGAAAGCAGAGGTGGGCAACTAGGGCCCCTTTATAACCTCTGGACTTCAACTCCCAGAATTCCTGAATCAGCCAATGCCCTGGTGATGTTATCTAGTTGGTCATGAAATGTCTACAAGAAAACCACCAAGCTCAGAGTGCGCCAAAGATCCTACAATCCTCCTCCTCTCCCTCCCTCCCTCCCTTCCTGCTCCTCCCATTTCTGCCTTCACTCTGTAAACCCCACTCCCTTCTAGCACTGATAATGTTATCTAGCTGCGTCATGAAATGTCTACAAGAAAACCACAAAGCTCAGAGAGCACCACAGATCCTATAATCATCCTCCTCCTCTCCCTCCCTCCCTCCCTCTCTTCCTCCTCCTCCTCCTCCCATCTCCCCTCCACTCTGTAAATCCCACTCCCTTTTAGAACTGATAATGTTACCTAGCTGGGTCATGAAACGTCTACAAGAAAACCACAAAGCTCAGAGAGCACCACAGATCCTATAATCCTCCTCCTCCTCTCCCTCCCTCCCTCCATCTCTCTCTTCCTCCTCCTCCTCCCATCTCCCCCTCCACTCTGTAAATCCCACTCCCTTTTAGAACTGATAATGTTACCTAGCTGGATCATGAAACTTCTACAAGAAAACCACAAAGCTCAGAGAGCGCCAAAGATCCTACAGTCCTCCTCCCTCCCTCCCTCCCTCTCTTCTTCCTCCTCCTCCTCCCATCTCCCCCTCCACTCTGTAAATCCCACTCCCTTTTAGAACTGATAATGTTACCTAGCTGGGTCATGAAACGTCTACAAGAAAACCACAAAGCTCAGAGAGCACCACAGATCCTATAATCCTCCTCCTCCTCTCCCTCCCTCCCTCCCTCTCTCTCTTCCTCCTCCTCCTCCCATCTCCCCCTCCACTCTGTAAATCCCACTCCCTTTTAGAACTGATAATGTTACCTAGCTGGATCATGAAACTTCTACAAGAAAACCACAAAGCTCAGAGAGCGCCAAAGATCCTACAGTCCTCCTCCCTCCCTCCCTCCCTCTCTTCTTCCTCCTCCTCCTCCCATCTCCCCCTCCACTCTGTAAACCCCACTCCCTTCTAGCACTGATAATGTTACCTAGCTGGGTCATGAAACGTCTACAAGAAAACCACAAAGCTCAGAGAGCGCCAAAGACCCCACAGTTCAATCCTGAGCTACACAGATTCTCTTCTCTTGATAAGACATGGATTCCCACGTTCTTCAATGTCTCAGCACACTCTTGCCTACTTCAAAGCCGGAAATGTTGGGGGAACCCAAAGTTCAAATTGGAAAAGGGCCCATCAAAACATTCCCGTGACTTCTTGAGGAAAGACAAAGCAAAGCACGCCACTCCCCACTAAACATCAGCCATGAAAAGCAAGCCATTATTTGGTGACAGCTCTCAGCAGGCACCAAAGATGTAGCTATGGCTGGAGAGCATCCATCAGGAAATCAAGTGAGAATCCTGCCTTTCAGATGTCAGAAAGCACAGAGGGGGGCTGAGAGACGCGTCCATTTTATGTCTGAAAAGGTCATGGACAGTGAGACCTCTTGGTCAGCAGCATGGAGGCCGAATAAATGCCAGCGGTGAATCTGTCTGATTCAGCCACCTATTTGGGAATCAAGAGGCAAGGAACAAGTGGAGGAGAAGACTTTGATGATGCTCAACAACGCACACCTCCTACTCAATCACCAGAAAATGGAGCTGCTGGGGTAGATGCAGGCCTTCTCCAAAATGCCTGACATCTTGTTCATGATTTGAATACATGATCCAATCACCATGCAGGGGGAAAACCCGTGGCCACGGGTCGCAGAATTTGGAGGGAGAGTCCCTCACTGGAGCAGTTGGCAATTAGCTCTATTTACACTGAAAATATAATAAACTAATCCTTTGCTTGGTTTCAGGTTATTCCCACTTCCTCGTGTTCAGATTTCGGCATGCCACTCAAAGGGGCATCAGCTCAAAGGGGCCAAGGTGCACGGAATTAATTAAGTTAATTAAAGAGAGACCCAACCTAGAAGTAAGGAGAAATGTCCTGGCAGAGAAAACAAATAATCAGTGGAATGGTTTGCTCCATCAATGGAGAGGTTCAAAAATAGACGGGACAACCAATTGACCAGGATGGCTCCTGCCTTTAACAAGGTATTGAAGACCTCTGAGGTCCCTTTTAGGCCCTATGATTCTGTGTTCAAATTCAGGGAGATGGGCAGTTCAAGAACGTGAAAAATAAATAAATAAAATGTTTATTTACCCCCAAACTAAAAGAACTTGAGTTTCACATATCAACCTAAAAACAGGACAGGTCTCTTTTGCCTAGTTCAATCAGTCCTGATGCTCCCACCATTAATTGTAGGCTCTGTCCTCAGTTAGAGGAGCTCTAATAAAGGGCTATGATTCAATCCAGATGTTCTTCAGCTCATTATTAGGAATTAGCTGGCAATCATTGGGATGCTGAGCGATCAGTTAAGGAGGTTCGCATGCCATCTGGAAGAGTTGCTTGCCACAGCCCGGGGAAGCAGATGGAGGCAGCTTTGGGGAAATTAAACTTATAGCATTTTCTCCTCCCGGTTTTTGGAAAACAAACAAACAAAAAATGGAGATGTTAATTATGATCTCGGTTTTCATTGCTTGCATGCAAGGAGTGGAAAGGATGGACAGATGCAACGTCTTGGTTTGTGCCACTGAACACATGTCTCAGAGTTTGAAATGGGCAACCATATGAAATGGATGGATGGATGGATGGATGGATGGATGGATAGATGATAGATGATAGATGATAGATGATAGATGATAGATGATAGATGATAGATGATAGATGATAGATGATAGATGATAGATGATAGATAGATAGATAGATAGATAGATAGATAGATAGATAGATAGATAGATAGATAGATAGATAGATAGATAGATAGATGTAGGTAGGTGGATGGATGGATGGACGGACGGACGGACGGACGGACAGACAGACAGACAGACAGAAAGATAGATAGATAGACAGACAGACACAGATGATGGATGGATGGATGGATGGATGATAGATAGATAGATAGATAGATAGATAGATAGATAGATAGATAGATAGATAGATAGATATAGATGATGGATGATAGAGATAGATAGATAGATAGATAGATAGATAGATAGATAGATAGATAGATAGATAGATAGATAGATAGATAGATAGATAGATAGATAGATAGATGTAGGTAGGTGGATGGATGGATGGATGGACGGACGGACGGACGGACGGATGGACAGACAGACAGACAGACAGACAGAAAGATAGATAGATAGACAGACAGACACAGATGATGGATGGATGGATGGATGATAGATAGATAGATAGATAGATAGATAGATAGATAGATAGATAGATAGATAGATAGATAGATAGATAGATATAGATGATGGATGATAGAGATAGATAGATAGATAGATAGATAGATAGATAGATAGATAGATAGAGATAGATAGATAGATAGATAGATAGATAGATAGATAGATAGATAGATAGATAGATAGATAGATAGATAGATAGATAGATAGATAGATAGATAGATAGATAGATAGATGTAGGTAGGTGGATGGATGGATGGATGGATGGATAGATAGATAGATAGATAGATAGATAGATAGATAGATAGATAGATAGATAGATAGATAGATAGATAGATAGATAGATAGATAGATAGACAGACAGAGTCAAGTTCGAAGCACGTTTTTGCTGGTCTAACAATTATTGTTTCTCAGCTTGCCAATGAAAGCAGACCGTGAGAACCAAGGACAGGTCACCAGGTGTCTGGCCAGACCGAGAGACACTTTCTCATAACAATATTTTTCCACCTAATTGGGCAATGTGACCTGACCAAGAAGGAGGAGGGGGAATTGTATACGTTTACTATATGGGGTTGAGTGGGGTTTTGCCAGAGCTGGTGTTGTTTGCATGCATGCCGAATGATGTACTCAATAAAGTTTTACGTTAAGACTTCGGAAAGCCTTGAAGGTGTTTGCTTGGTTGGTTTCATCGGTCGGAACATTGACAGATAGACAGATAAGAGAAAGAGATAGAGAAATAGACTAGCATAAACCATGATAAAGTAGGCAGTGCTGAAGCTACATCTTCTCCCACAGCTCTATGGGCATCTAAGTCCCTGATAAAGCAGATGCTGTTCAACCTCTGCATGAAGACATCAGTATGAATTAAAAGTGGTTTGGGGATGGAACCATCAACGCTGAAAGGAGGTGAACTCCTCTGTGCCCAAGTAAAGGAACCATCTGCCAAGGATGCTTCAACTTGGATTCCTCACAAAGAGGGCAGGACAAGAAGCAATGACTGGAAACTGATCAAAGAGAGATGCAATTAAGGAGAAAGTTCCTAACAGCAAGGAAAATTAACCAGTGGAACAGCTTGCCTCCAGAAATTGTGGGTGCCCCATCACTGGAGGTTTTTAAGAAGAGACTGGACAGTCACTTGTCTGAGATGGTATAGGTTCTCCTGCTCGAGCGGGGGGCTGGACTAGAAGACCTCCAAGGTCCCTTCCAGCTCTGTTCTACTCTAATCTTCTAAATGATGAATTCAGTGATCTCAACAGACCCTTTGGACTATACAGTTCCACCTCCAATAAAGAAACATACCTATTATACAGGTATTATACATACCTATTATATCCTGGGGTTTGAATATCCAGTGGGAATTCATCAGTCTGGATTCCTTGGCGTTGTCGTTGCTTTATGCATGTTCTTCCTCTGTAGTCTGGACATTTTAGGGCCAAGGTCATCTTCAGGAAGACCATCTTGGCTTTCATCCATCTTTGGACCAGAAAAGAGAGGAGAGGGCCCCTCCCGCGAGGATTTGGCAGCAAAATAGTTTTTGAACCACTCTGTGTGTGTTTATCATCTCTCCAATCTGCCACCTATTTCCCTCCCCCGTCAACAAGAATTCCTGAAGAACTGAAAGAGCACACCAATGGAGCACACCTATCAGTCCAACTGAGGGATATCTCAGAGGAAGATGCTTGAGGTGCAGAAGAAACGAAGGAGGCACCCAACTGGAAACTTGCAGGAACCATTCAGTTCAGTTCTGCTTCCGGGTCTGAAATCAAAAAGGCAGCACAGGGAGAATTATCACATCTTCATGGATGACTTGATCAGGAGCATCTCATCATTGGCTTTCTGGGTGCGTCCTTCCACATTTCTTGATCCTGGTCCAGACCAGGTTTGTCTTTAGATTTTCTTGGCATAGAGCTAAAGGAAGCACCAGCCACCATGAGTGGTTCAAATCCCACCAGGATTGCTCAGGAGGCTTGTTAGAAAGCTTCCATGGAGCCATTTAATTCTAAGGCAAAATGATTAATTTCCTTGATTCAAGTGGAACAAGGCAACTATGCTGCTTTTTAATTCGTGGACTGTGTCATTTCTGTGGCACGTACAGGCCACGCACAAGCTCTGGTAGTCTCAAAGTGAAGTGCTCAGGTGAGGCAGATCAGTGCCATCTTGGATGCTGGCATTCCCCATTGACAACAGAAGGCAACTGCCATCTTCTTGCATGCTTTGGAAGTGCCCAGGTGAGGCAAAACAATAAGAACATCCTATGGAAAAAGCTGGACCAATTTGCCGGCCATGAAATGCCCACTAAAGCCGCCATTTTGTGCCAAGCCACCTCTCTTCAGGAGAGCCTTCCAAATAGTCTCACAAAATGGCGGCAGGGTTGCCACAGGCAACCAAAGGTGGAGGAGTCCAGCCTATCCATTACCCACATTCCATTTCTGAGTAGCCAATCCGATGCTTGGGGCCCTGAGGATTCTGGGAGATGCAGTCCCCACCAGGCAGCTGTTTTGTATTTATGGATGGAAGCTAGCTCCATCTTTGTTTGCATTTTTTAAACAAAACTTAAAATTTCTCTTCCCCCCCTCCTGCTCCTGCACCGGCTTGATAATTTAGCTGGTTAAATATTACCTGTTTTTTTTTTCCAATTTAATTTGTTTTAGTTGAACTGCTGCACTGAGCCAGGCAGTGTTTCTAGATTTCTAATGTTATTTTTATAATTGTAATGAGATTGTTTTAGCTCCATTTTATTATTTTAATGGGATGCAAAGCTGCCTCGAGATGCTTTTTGCCTTGAAGAGCACCTTCTAAATGCTGGAAGCCAAATCTGTATCTCAAAAAATGACTTTACACACTCGGAGATGGTTTCAGTCTGCTTAGCTTTTCATCCATGTATTTAAATCTCAGTTTGCCATTATGCGATAGACACATTGCTTTAATCGGTCTTAAGCAGGGACACAATTCCACACGCACAGCACCAATTTGAGGATAAATCCTAAACAATGCTAAGTGTGACTGACTTGGCAGAACTTTTAAAAATAACTTTTTGCTGCTAAACAAGGCCAAGTCCTAAATTCACCTTGTTTAGATTTTTTTTTCCTCAGTCAAGGTGGCATAGCCAGTCTTAAACTCATACAGGTAGTCCTCAACTTACGACCACAATTGAGCTCAACATTTCTGTTGCTAAGTGAGACATTCGTTAAGTGAGCTTTGCACCATTTTATGACATTTTTTCCAGGGTGGTTAAGTGAATCCCTGCAGTTGTTAAGTTAGCAACATGGTTGTTAAGTCAATCTGGCTTTCCCCCCATTTACTTTGCTCGTCAGGAGATACCGTGAACACCGGGACACAGCAACGGTCATAACTATGAGTCAGTTGCCAAGCATGATCACTTGACCACGGGGATGCTGTGTGAAAAACGGTCCTAAGTCACTTTTTCCAGTGCCGTTGTAGCTTTGAATGGTCAGCTGTAAGTCGCAGACTATCTGTACTGCAGTGAAATTGAAATATCAGTGGAGAGAACACATCATAATAGAAAACAGAAGTGGCCTGTCCCTGTATCTCTAGACTTTTAACCACAATGCACCATTCCAATATCTCGGGGGCTGCCCCAAAGAAGAGGGAGTCAAGCTATTCTCCAAAGCGCCTGAAGGCAGGACAAGAAGCAACGGATGGAAACTAACCAAGGAGAGAAGCAACCTAGAACTAAGGAGAAACTTCCTGACAGTGAGAACAATTAACCAGTGGAACAACCTGCCTCCAGAAGCGGTGAATGCTCCGACACTGGAAGTCTTTAAGAAGAGACTGGACAGCCATTTGTCTGAAGTGGTATAGGGTTTCCTGCCTGAGCAGGGGGTTGGACTAGATGACCTCCAAGGTCCATTCCAACTCTGTTATTCTGTTATCTCCCACATGATAGCAGTGTTCCAATATTTCAGGGGCTGCCCCAAAGAAGAGGGAGTCAAGCTATTCTCCAAAGCGCCTGAAGGCAGGACAAGAAGCAATGGATGGAAACTGATCAAGGAGAGAAGCAACCTAGAACTAAGGAGAAACTTCCTGACAGTAGAACAATTAACCAGTGGAACCACCTGCCTCCAGAAGCGGTGAATGCTCCAACACTGGAGGTTTTTAAGAAGAGACTGGACAGCCATTTGTCTGAAATGGTGTAGGGTTTCCTGCCTGAGCAGGGGGTTGGACTAGATCAGTGGTTCTTAACCTTTTTGAACGAATCGCCCCCCCTTGAGCCAATGAGGAAGTTGTCATCGCCCCCTCCCCCAACATAACCTCTCAGTCTCAATTTCTCAATTTATGCAAACCCTTTTTTTTGTTTTCTTTAAAATTGTCATCAGGACATATCGATCCAAATCATTTATTTCCAGTCTTTCCCCCATACACATCGCTTATCTTCATGCGTGTTGCGCAGCAGCCTCTACCCATACAGTGGCGCACCATTGGCCAGAATATGGGAGCATATTCTGGCCAATGGCGCGCCACTGTATGGGTAGAGGCTGCTGTGCAACACGCATGAAGATATGCGATGTGTATTCACATATGTACGGCGTTCTGTACTGAAGCTAGCTGGAGGAACATTTGAAAGCACAATTCAATCCGCTAATAGCGAGCGATCTGATGTTTTTATACGACAGATATACTGTCGCACAAAAGTCTATACGAAAAAATCTCAAAAGTGTTCCCAAAACCTCTCACTCCATCGCCCCCATATCGCCCCGTTTTCGTTCCTTCGCCCCCGCATTGCCCCCTTTTTGTTCCGTTGCCCCCCTGAAAAACGAAATCGCCCCTTGGGGGGCAATATCGCCCAGGTTAAGAACCACTGGACTAGATGACCTCCAAATACCTTCCAACATTATTATTATTATTATTATTATTATTATTATTATTATTATTATTATTATTATTATTATTATTATTATTATTATTATTATTATTATTATTATTATTAATTCCCAAGGGTGGCATAGAAAGGAAGACCTGGCTTGTTCTAAACCCAAGATGGTTTGTTTGAAATCTCACGGAGCACCCCTTAGGACAGCAGTTCTCAACCTGTGGGTCACCACCCCATTTGGGGTCGAACGACCATTTCACGGGGGTCGCCAAACAATGCAGTCCGCCATTTTTTTCCCCTTTTCCCCTTGGCCGGGGCAGGGGGCAGCACCGCGCATGCGCAGGGTAGCACCGCGCATGCGCAATGCGGGCTGTCGCGCCGCGCATGCGCGATGCGGGCCATTGTGTGCGCGCTGCGCATACTCAATGCGGGCCATTGCGCCGCGCATGCGTGATGTGGGCCGCCGTGCGCGCCGCACATGCGTGATGCGGGCCATCGCGCCGCGCATGCGCGATGCGGGCCGTCGTGCCACGCATGCACGATGCGGGTAGTCGCGCCACGCATGCGCGATGCGTGCCATCGTGCTGCGCATGCGAGGTGCAGGTCAGGGTCGCGCCACGCATGCGCGATGCAGGTCGGAGTTGCGGCCTGAAAAAGGTTGAGAACCGCTGCCTTAGGAGCAAGATAAGGGAGCCATTTTTATGGGACCATTCATAAATGACTCTTCTCCAAGAAACTAAAAGTGGAGCAGAGAAAACATTAAAACTCTCTCCAGGCTGCCCAACAGCGGTTTACTTGGAAGTAACAAAATGCCGGGAGTCCCTGACTTACAACAGTTTGTTTAGTGACAGTTCAAAGTTAGAATGACCCTTTTTCATACAACCGTTGCAGCACCCCTGTGATCACATGGTTTACATTCGGGTGCTTGACAGACAGTTCATATTTTGACGGTTGCAGCGTCCCCGGGTCACGTGATCACCATTTTCGTCTTTCTGACCAGATTTACTTAACAGCCGTGTTACTAACTGAACACTGCAGGGATTCACTTAACCACTGTGGCCAGAAAAATGATAAAATCAGTCCAAACTCAACTTAACAAAGGTTTCAATTGCGGTCCTAAATTGAGGACCCTCTGTGCACAATTTCTTCAACCGGGATTCCTTCTCTTCGCCCTATTGGATGCACCCTCCAAACGGTTCTTCGAGGTTTTGTTGTTTTTTTTCCCCAATTTTTTGAATAAACGAAAAAGGCAAAGCCGTGTTTAATTTTTAATGAAAGGGTGGGAGATTTCTCTCGAGGGAGTCTATTTTTATATTCAGCTGGGAAATTAGCAAAATAAGGGAGTCAGTTCTACTCAGGAAGACATGCCTGAGGCGTTTCGATTGTGGATTCTATTGTTCTCTGTTCTCCGCTTTGCTTGGAGGGATTTTTTATTATTGTTATTATTAAAAAAAAATAACTGGAAGAAGAGCGACAAGAGATATTTTTGGTAACCCACCATCAGAGGTTCATTGCCCTAAGAGCGAGCTAATAGTCAGCCTCGTTTCCTGCTTGGCAATTTATTAAACTAATTGAACAATCGAAGAAGATAAAGAACAGTTATAATGAAGTTTATAATTACCTGTCCGGAAAGGAATCTTGCACAGAGATATTATGGGATGCTTGAGAACAGGAGGAAAGAAAGAAACTCTAAAAATGTAGTCCACGGTGGTTTTAAATCAAGTCCCTTTTCAACTTTGTCACGTAGGCCTGGATGGCATTTAGACGGGCGAGAGATGAGTTTGACATATGTTGCTTAACGTCCAACTTGCAAACGAACTAAGAACAATGAAACGCTGTCAGCTTGCCATGCTCTTTGATGATGCAGTTGCCGCCAACATTGTTGTTGTTAGTTGCGCAGTCGTGTCCGACCCATCACGACCCCATGGACAACGTTCCTCCAGGCCTTCCTGTCCTCTACCATCTTCTGGAGTCCATTGAAGCTCACGCCTCCTGCTTCGGTGACTCCCTCCAGCCACCTCATTCTCCATCGTCCCCTTCTTCTCTTGCCCTCCATCTTACCCAGCATTGCCGCCAACATTACACAGACACAATTATAGATAGTCCTCGGCTTACAACATTTCATTGAGTCACCATTTGAAGTTACAACTGCATTGAAAAAGTGACACGTCTCGCTTAGCAACACAAACGCTGGGCTCAGCTGTGGTCGTATGTCAAAGACGTTAAGACGGGACTGGACAGCCCCTTGTCTGAAATGGTATAGGTTCTCCTGCTTGAGCAGGGGGCTGTACTAGAAGACCTCCAAGGTCCCTTCCAGCTCTATTCTGATTGATTGATTGATTGATTGATTGATTGATTGATTGATTGATTGATTGATTGAAATGGTATAGGGTCTCCTGCTTGAGCAGAGGGGCTGGAGTAGAAGACCTCCAAGGTCCCTTCCTGCTCTACTCTGATTGATTGATTGATTGATTGACTACCTGTAGTTGATCAAATCCAAGTATAGTTCTGTTCCTCTTAGTGTTGCGTAATATTACAGGTCAGAAATCTTTCCCTAACTTTCAAACGATTCTAATGTTTGCATCCACTCCAACTATTCAGCAATTCAGCATCCAGCATCCACAAGTTTCTTGTTCCCAGGGGGTGATCACTGAACGTTATCCATGCTGATGGAACCACTCACAGCGTCTTGACAAGCCAATTTATCACTTGTGGAGCAGCTATTACATTTTTGCCTCCAGGACCCAGAAAGGGAAGGCACCAACTGCACTGGATTTTTAAATGCAACACTGTACCGCTGGTTGACTCACAAAACATAAGAGCAACTGGGACGCAGGTATGCTTGCCTGAAGGAGCTGATGGCTTGCTAAGGGCGAGGATCGTTGTGTAGATCTGTTCAATCCACTGCAAAGCGCTGTGGATCCTGGCTCATTTGAATTTCTGGGTTTTCCAAGTTACGCCTGTTGGAGAGCAACCGTCCGAGTCAGGAGAAGGGATCAGACAGGGAATTAGTCTGGAGTCATGATGTGAGGCTGAGCACCAAAGAATGGAGGCCTTTGAACTATGGTGTTGGAGAAGGCTCCTGCGAGTCCCCTGGACTGCAAGGCGATCAAACCAGTCAGTCCTGGAGGAGATCAACCCCGACTGCTCTTTAGAAGGAAGGCCAGATCCTGAAGTTGAAACTCAAGGATTTTGGCCACCTCATGAGAAGGAAGGACTCACTGGAGAAGAGCCGGATGCTGGGAAAGATGGAGGGCAAGAGAAGAAGGGGACGACGGAGAATGAGGTGGCTGGATGGAGTTACTGAAGCAGGAGGCGTGAGCTTCAATGGACTCCAGAAGATGGCAGAGGACAGGAAGGCCTGGAGGAACGTTGTGCATGGGGTCGCGATGGGTCGGACACGACTTCGCAACTAACAACAACAACATGATGTGAACACAAGAGGGCAAGGTCTGACCTAACAGAATAAGTGGAAAGGGACCTTGGAGGTCTTCTAGTCCAATCCCCCGCTCAAGCAGAAAACTCTATATCAGTGATGGAGAACTTATTGCACGCGTGCCAGAGGCGGCACTCAAAGCCCTCTCTATGGGCACACCGCCGCCATTGCCAGCTCACTCACGCAGGTCCATTAGGCCACGGCTGGCGCCCGGAGCAGCAGCCCCATCCAGCACAAAGGAGGCGAAGCAACTGGCTAGCAAGCTCGAGTAGGGGCGGTAGAACATGCCCCCATGCGCTCACTGGCCTCTGTGTGCGGGGGCTGATGGTGTCAGGCAGCAGCTGCCCCTGCCTCACCTTGCTCCGCAGCAATGGAACCCCCGCCCTACCCCCGGCCTCACCCCGCAGGACAAGCCTCCTGCCCACCCACCCCCCACCCCAGTCACCAGAGACTCCCTGGATCTCCCCCAATCCTGCCCAGCCCCCACAGGCATCCCCCACACGAGCAACATCAAGGTGGCCATGCCCATCCCGGCCATGCCCACTCAGTCTGCCGTGACCACCGCAGCCACCCCTACCCAGTGGGCCACGACCCCCCATCCGCCCCCTGAAGGCACAGCTCAAGGTTGACTCAGCCTTCCATCCTTCCGAGGTCGGTAAAATGAGGACCCAGATTCTTGGGGGCAACAGGCTGATTCTATAAACCGCTTAGAGGGGGCTGTAAAGCCCTGTGAAGCGGTATATAAGTCTAAGTCCAATTGCTATTGCTTCCATGGACCCCCACCCCCACCCCCACCACCCTTTCTATATTCCCGTCTCCAGTCTCACTGAGAGCATGTCAACCAGCCAGTCTCCCTCCGAGGTTTATAAATTAAAGCTTAACCAGGCAGGTCCTGTGGAAATTTCAATTAGGCCTCTCAGCTCCCCCATGCTTAGCCGTTCCATGCGCAGAGTGCAGATCGATTCTCCTCACCTTAAACCTAATCCCAGGCTACAGCCTGCAGAGATGAGAAAGGCCCTCCATCGACACAGATTTCAAGGCCGCATGTGGCAATCAATACAGGCCATCATCTGGCAGGCTGGAGAGAGGGGGGGTCTCCTTTCTCCTCTCTGGGCTCCCTCCCTCTTCTCCTGCTATTAGGTCAGCCTCTCCTCGCAAGAGTTGCGCCATTCAAAGCAGGGAGAGCCGCAAAGGAAGGGTTGTGGGTTCAGCCTGGATGTGGGTGTCCCTGGAAGCCTCGGCGCGCACACACCCAAGAACACAGCTGTTGACACGACAGCTTCATCAGGCTAACACGTCTATTTATTGCCCGCCTTTGTGGTTTTTGCAAATAACTCAAGGCGGTGGTCCTCTCCAACGCACTTTTCTCCTCCGGTTTGCCCCACAACGACCACCGTGCAAGGCAGAGCAAAAGAGTTGTAGAGGGAGTCACACCCAATGACCTACTTTGCCACAGTTATTAATTGTTGCAGACGTGATGAAGTGAATCCAGCTCCCCCACCCCCACCCCGTTGATTTTGCTTGTCAGAAACCGGCTGGGAAGGGTGCAAATGGCGATCGTGTGACCCCAGGACGCTGCAACTGTCGCAAATCCATGCCAGGTGCCAAGCGCCCAAATTTTGATCATGTGATGATGGGGATGGTGCCGCAGCTGTTAAGCACGGGGGGGGTTGTCCCTTTTTTACGGTGCAGTTGGGGTGAATGGAATAGAATAGAATAGAATAGAATAGAATAGAATAGAATAGAATAGAATAGAATAGAATGGAATGGAATGGAATGGAATGGAATGGAATGGGATGGGATGGGATGGGATGGGATGGGATAGGAAAGGATAGGATAGGATAGGATAGGATAGGATAGGATAGGATAGGATAGGATAGGATAGGATAGGATTAGAATAGAACAGAACAGAACAGAACAGAACAGAATAGAATAGAATAGAATAGCAGACCTGGAAGGGACTTTGGAGGTCTTCTAGTCCAACCTCCTGCTCAAGCAGGAGAACCTATACCATTTCAGACAAATGGTTGTCTAATCTCTTCTTTAAAACTTCCAGTGTTGGAGCATTCACAACTTCTGGAGGCAGGTTGTTCCACTGGTTAATTGTTCTCACTGTCAGGAAATTTCTCCTTAGTTCTAGGTTGCTCCTCTCTTTGGTTAGTTTCCATCCGTTGCTTCTTGTTCTGCCTTCAAGCGCTTTGGAGAATAGCTTGACTGCCTCTTATTTGTGGCGACCCCTGAGATACTGGAACACTGCTATCATGTCCCCCCTCATCCTTCTCTTCACTAAACTAGACATCCCCAATCCCAGCAGCCATTCCTTATATGTTTTAGCCTCCAGTCCCCTAATCATCTTTGTTGCTCTTCTCTGCATTCTTTCTAGAGTCTCAACATCTTTTTTACATCATGGTGACCAAAACTGGATGCAGTATTCCAAGTGTGGCCTTACCAAGGCATTATAAAGTAGTATTAACTCTTCATGTGATCTTGATTCTATCCCTCTGTTAATGCAGCCTAGAATTGTGTTGACTTTTTCGGCAGCTGCAGCACATGGCTGGCTCGTATTTAAGTGATTATCCACCAGGACTCTGAGATCCCTCTCGCAGTTACTAATATTGAGCCAGGTACCACCTATACTGCACCTGTGCATTTGATACAGTTCACTGCTGAATTTTGTTGGGTTTGCCCCAATCTGAAGAACCATGCCATAAATTTGTAAACATGGCTGATAGCTCAGCTCTGCCTTTTAAAGACATCCAGCACTCTTAAGATGCTGCTTGCTCTGTCCACGTGGCTTGCCATGAGTCAGTGCCAGATAATCGTTGAGGTCTCTCCTGCCCACATAGTTAAGAGTCTGTAATCCACCCTTACTATCTTAACACCTTTGTTTCTCCTGGGATATGGCAGTGACAGCATCCTGAGCATGCAAAGCAACGGACTAAGACTTGAAGATGTCTGGCAAACAGGTCTTGAGGCTTCCTGTGTTTGCACAGCAAAGCAGCTCTCTCTGGGTGTTGGGTAGCTTTATCTTCTATATTAATTCATGAAATGTCAGCTTTCAAAATACATCTTGCTAGGCACAAAAAAATGAGAGAGAGAGAGAGAGAGAGAGAGAGAGAGAGAGAGAGAGAGAGAGAGAGCTACACACAGCTTTGCAAGTGGCTGGTAAAATCTGGCATGGTGCAAAGCAAAAAGCAAAACCCACATTTTTTAAAAAAAAATATGTTTTCATGTTAAAACCAAAACAACTGCAATCCACCAGTGGCCATTCTGTTTCCCTGTTTAGGTAAGGAAATATCTCAAAAAGAATGAGATACAGGTTGTCTGGGAGTTTTCCAGAGTGATTTTTAACACTGCAAACTAAAGGTTGAAGTGACCTTGAGATGATAAATATCGAGATATTTATGGCTATCTAGAATTCAGTGTTTTCAAGTGAGGATTCTTTGATAAAGGAAGGTTGGCAAGAGTAACTTAGAAGTTTACAATGTTTCTCCTTCAATCCAACTATGGGATTTCAGGCCCAAATTTTTAGGGCTAGAAAGAACAGCTGTTTCCAGAACATCAGGCAAGATATTTTCAAGCTTGAAAAGGAAGGAACTGGATCTGGATTTAGGTCCATCTCTACGCAAAAGCCAACAGTTGGCCTCCAGGTTTCATGTTTGGTTTCTTCACAAAACCCAACAACAGGAACATCAAATCATTGGAAAACAATATTCTTGAATCAAGATCACGTGAAGTCTTAATACCACTTTACAAGGCCTTGGTCAGGCCACAATTGGAATACTGTATCCAGTTTTGGTCACCACGATGTAAAAAAGATGTTGAAACTCTAGAAAGAGTACAGAGAAGAGCAACAAAGATGATTAGGGGACTGGAGGCTAAAACATATGAGGAATGGTTGCTGGAATTGGGTAGGTCTAGTTTAATGAAGAGAAGGACGAGGGGGGACAGGATAGCAGCCTTCCAATATCTCAGGGGCTGCCCCAAAGAAGAGGGAGTCAAACTGTTCTCCAAAGCGCCTGAAGGCAGGACAAGAAGCAACAGATGGAAACTCATCAAGGAGAGAAGCAACCTAGAACTAAGGAGAAATTTCCTGACAGTGAGAACAATTAACCAGTGGAACAACCTGCCTCCAGAAGCGGTGAATGCTCCAACACTGGAAGTTTTTAAGAAAAGACTGGACAGCCATTTGTCTGAAATGGTATAGGGTTTCCTGCCTGAGCAGGGGGTTGGACTAGATGACCTCCAAGGTCCCTTCCATCATCATCATCATCATTATTATTAATCAACATACAGGAATTTGGGTTCCTTACCTTCAAATCATGGCCAACATTCATAGCTCCTAGGCGTGCGAGGACCTTTTTTGAACCACTACATCAGGGATGATTATTGCACAAGCAACTTGGGACTTCCCGACATCCCTGCGTGGACCATCAACAAATGTTCTGAAGACTCACCTAGGGACTAGCTGACGGAAATTGCTAGAGGCTGTTTTGCATAGCTGATGCTTTCCATTTGCTCTCTGGTCACGTCCAGCAAGATGTTGATTAGCTCCTGACTGGAATTTAAACACGGTCTCCAAGTCCCAAACTATGCCAAAAATCAGTGTGCTCTTCAAATCTCAACGGCTGCCATGTTGTTCTCAACCATGTCTTCAGTGCAGGGGAGGGGGGAAGGGACGACCTATAAACGTGCTAATTGCTCATTTACAGCCAGCCCTGCTGAGAAAGGGGGAGAGGGAGAGAGAGAGAGAGTGGCAATGTTGTCCTTGCCACTGCTTGCCCTTGTTCTGTTTGCAGAGAGAGAGAAAAGAGAGGGGGGGGCTTTGAACTTTGAACGTCAGAACTTTGCAGAGTTAAAATGAAGAACGAGCAGATAAAACAACAGTGGAAGGTGCCTCTTGCAAAAACCACGTGCTTAACAATTAGTTGTGGGCTCCCACCACTGGAGATTTTAAAGAAGGGACTGGACAACGATTTGTCTGAAATGGTATAGGGCCTCGTTCTTGGGCAATGGATTGGACTGGAGAATCTCCGGGGTCCCTTAAAACTCTTATGATTCTGTTTGGTTATTTTGTTATTCTTCTACGGCCCCATCAAGCCCAGAGAAAGTCTGGAATGATATACGATCTTCTGCCAAGGACAGAGGGCTGGACTAGAGGACCTCCAAGGTCTCTTTCAACTCTATTATTCTATGCTCTAGTCAACACAAGCCAACTGCCACCGGTCTAAACAAGTTAGCCCCAATCAACTACTCTAAATTTCCTTATTAATGCTGATCAGAGCACTTAAGTCTACCCCAACCAGTTTGCAAGCATTAAGGCAGTGTGTCTCAGCCTCAGCAACTTTTAAGCTATGAGGCTCTGATGTGAAGTGGAAGGAAAGAGAATAGGAAGATCAGAGTGGACTCATTTACAGCGGTGAGGCTGTCAATGCTGTCACTGTTGGAAGATAGAATAATAGAGTTGGAAGGGACTTTGGAGATCCTCTAGTCCAACCCCCTGCTCAGGCAGAAAATCCTGCACCATTTCAGACACATGGCTGTCCAATCACTTCTTTAAAATTTCTGGAGGTAGGTTGTAAAGAGTTTTTTCCCCGTGGCTAATTCCCACGGCACTGTCTTACGTCTAAGGATATTTACCCATGCAGTAGGGCTGTGTTTCTGTTTTCCTTCTCATCCTTTCTACTACCTATTGGTATCTTATATTACTTTGTTGTTTGTATGTACATTGAGAACTTCTGCGCAGGGGAAAAATTCCTCGTGTGCCCAATCACACTTGGCCAATAAAGAATATTCTATTCTGTGTGGTAGCTAAAAAAAAATTGACAACAATTTGACGGCCCATAAAACTGTCGCCTTTGGCCAAATGCAATCCCAGATAGCCCTCAGCTTACGACCACAATTGAGTGAATTTTGTTCCCTTTTACAACTTTTCTTGCACAATTTAAGTGAATCTGCCTTCCTTGTTGCCTTTGCTTGTCGGGTCACAAAAGTGGATCACATGACCCCAGGAGCATCACAACCATCATAAATGCAAGTCAGTGGCCAAGCGTCTCAATTTTTGACCACGTGATTATGGGGATGCTGTGACAGTGAAAAACGGCCTTTTTTCAGCGGTGTTATAACTTGGAATGGTCACCAAATGAACTGTTAAGTCAAGACTGCCTATAAAAATGTACAATGTCACTAAATCCATCGTGTTCATAAAAATATACAGACAAATAAGTTCCTTGCGTAAGTTCTCCGTACAGTTTCTCACCAACCACCCGTCTATTAAACTTGAGGCATATTTCAATCTTCTTCTTCTTGTGCCCTATCCGTTATCGGACGTTGGCGATCCTGTTGGCGATCCTGTTTTTATCAGCAACCACACAAAAAAGTGCTGCTGAGTTTTGTCCAAACCGGTCCCTTAGATTTTGAAGCCACAATGTTCTTCTGCTTGGACTTCGTTTGCCTTCCATCTTTCCCTGGAGGATTAAATATTTCAATAGAGGTTCTTTAGGTTCTATCAATTTGGTGTCAACACTGCTAACACTGGAGTGGCTATGGGTTCTGCCTCCCAAAGATAACTCAATCTATCCGTCCATCAGCCTGGGGGGGGGAGCTTTTGACCCCCTCGGAGAAGGTCCGCAACTTGGGCGTCCTCCTCGATCCACAGCTAAATTTGGAACATCATTTTTCGGCTGTGGCGAGAAGGACATTTGCCCAGGTTCGCCTGGTGCACCAGTTGCGGCCCTATTTGGACCGGGAGTCTCTTCTCACAGTCACTCATGCCCTTATCACCTCGAGGCTTGACTACTGCAATGCTCTCTACATGGGGATACCTTTGAAAAATGTTCGGAGACTTCAGGTAATGCAGAATGCAGCTGCGCGAGCAGTGTTGGGCTTGCCCAGAAATGCCCACATTTCGGCATCACTCCGCGAGCTGCACTGGCTGCCAATTGGTCTCCGAACGCAATTCAAAGTGTTGGTTATGACCTATAAAGCCCTACATGGCATCGGACCAGGTTACTTACGGGACCGTCTGGTGCCCCATGAATCCCAGCGGCCGGTTAGGGCCCACAGAGTCGGCCTTCTCCAGGTCCCGTCAGCCAGACAGTGTCGCCTGGCGGGGCCTAGGGGAAGAGCCTTCTCTGTTGCGGCCCCGGCCCTCTGGAACCAACTCCCCCCGGAGATCCGTATCGCCCCCACCCTCTCCGCCTTTCATAAACTGCTTAAAACACACCTCTGCCGGCAGGCCTGGGGCAGTTAACATCTTGCCCCTAGCCAGTGTATGTTTGCGTGTATGTTTGTTGAATGATTGGTTTTCTCTTAACTTAGGGGTTTTTATATATGTATTTTAACTTGTGATTTCTATTTATGTTGTGAGCCGCCCTGAGTTCTCCGGAATAGGGCGGCATAGAACTCAAATCAAATAAATAAATAAATAAATAAATTGACAACAGATGGAGAGGCAGCCATTTTCTTCTTTTTGCTTTTAGAGTTAGATGATGCTGGGGAGGGGGGGCAAATGTGCATGCGAGTCTAGCTAGACATAATAACACTGAACCTAGCGTGAGAACCAAGGTTATTGAAATAAGAGATGATCAAGAATTGGCGGGCTGGAGAGCTGGAGAGGAAGCCCGCACTTCAAGCTAATTGGGGAATGTGATTTATGACTGTTAATTGGAGGAGGGAATTGTGCTTTGATAGGATGTGCTCAGGGGAGGGGAATTCAGTTTTTGGCTTCGATTATGCAGTGCCGATGCTTTGCTACTCAAATAAAGATTCTGTAAGGCAAACAATGCCTCGAAGTTCTTTCGAAAGAGTTTCATCTGTCAGAAGTGTGACGCTTGGATTGTATGCGGCGGTCACATACCAACGCAAAAACCAAAACAGGTGAGAATTTAGTGTTTTATTAAGTTTCAATCCAGTAAAACATTACAGAGCACCCTCAATATCTTGATTTTTTTTCTTTAAAACAAAAAGGAAAAACTTCAGAAAGAAAATTTACCCACATTAATTCCATATTTCCCCCCCATTTTTCTTCCTTTCGTGTGTAATTAACTGGCATCTTTCCGTATGCTCGTAACCATTTATTAGGGGGAAGAAAACACTTATTTACAAACCAAGATAGTTATAAAGCATCCTGACCACATTTTTAGTCCTTTTATGCCCTTAAAAATTTCATTTAAAAATAATAATAATAATAATAATAATAAAGTAAGGAATAAAAAGTGTTTATATATATATATTAGCCACAAAACCTCAAAACACATGAGGTTTCCTAGAGCCCACCTCACAGAATTCTCCCTCCATCCGATATTTTTGTTTACACCCAGATTTAAACACCTTGCACAAGTGTTTTTTCACACTTGGGCGAGAAAGGATAGGGCATCCCCATCCAAGAATTGCTGGATTCCAGACTCCTATCGGCGGGTGTGGAGGACGGATTTACCGTCTAACTGCACCATGGATAAGAGTGTTCATTCCTGATCTCAAAGTGAATTATTCTGGATTTCTCCCAGGCGTTTTAAGTGCAAATTGTTGTATGGTTCCGTAGGACTTCACAAGCATGCAACATGTTGCTTTTGTCAGTGCCTTTGGAACTCCTGGCCACATGGAGAATACTTGTTTAAAGTATCCTTGGCTGTTGGAAATACCCTCGGTTAGAATCAAAGCTTCTGGGCTCAAAATCTCTGCCCATTGAAAGATGTGACTCTAAAATCAAGGTGCTGATCACAGCCATGGAAGATCTACGATTGCACTGTCAATATCTAAGCCTTTGTGTGTCTCCACCTGTGGAACGTTAAGGTACCTGCACTTCAATTCCCAGAATTTCCCCCCAGCAGGGTTGGCTGGGGAATACTGGGAAATGGAGCCCAGACACCTTAATGTCACCATGGCTGAGAAACATTGGTGTAGGCCCTGTTCTGCTAGGAGGAACGTGTAGCTCAACCTGGAATGGGCTTCCTCAAATTTTAAAAACTTACTTTTTGCTTTTAATTCTACACTTGGGGGGGGGAGGAGAACCCCTCTCTTTTTTTTCCTCCTCCTTTGACCTTCAGCAAAACCAAAAACCTGCACCAAAGTGCCACTGGATCGGATTAAAAAAACATCCCACGGGCCCACAGTCCCGTGGAATGGAGACGACCATCAACTAGGTCAGGGGTTCTCAACCTTGGCAACTTTAAGACTTGTGGACTTCAACTCACAGAATTCCTCAGCCAGTCCACAAGTCTTAAAGTTGCCAAGGTTGAGAACCCCTGAACTAGGTGGTCCCATGAAAGGGACACCCAGCCCAGGATTACCTACCAAAAAACCTCTTTGCATCTTTTTGCAAAAGACGAGTCCTTTTGTTTATAACAGTGATCTGAAATTGCTGTTGGTTCCCACAAAGATTTGTTTTTTTTTAAAAAGTTAAATAAACTTTAAAAGTGCATCTCTCTCTCTCTCTCTTAACGAAAAAAGTAAAACAAATGTTTCCTTGCACTAGCAAACGTTTCTCAGGTGGAAACGTTGGACGTGGAGGGTTAAGGATTCAGGGGGGGGACCTTATTTAAAAGCTTATTTTTTTCAAGATGGCGGCTAATTCCGTAGCTTCCTACCAATCGCCCTCAACTGAAAAGATGCTTTTCAAGCTTCCTGCAAGCGCCCACAGTGAGACAAGCAAGGAATGTCTCTTCCAGAGGTTCCTTCTCACCTCCCCACTGAGAAACATCTGCCCAAAATATTCAGGCCACCGTTTCAAACTCCCCTTTCTCAACTAGCCGGGATCCATCCTGGTGTCGTCCCGAGACGCATCCTTGCTTGTCAAATGAAAAAAACATTTAAACCAGGATCCCATTCATTTAGCACCTAGGTTTTGAAAGCTTCTGCCCAATGGGTTCAGATTCCCATTTTTCTGAGCTGGAAGAAAAGCCAACGCGACATTCCCAAATCCCTCGAAATGATTCAGCCCTTCTTATTTCCCGAAGCGCTCAGCTCAATCGGATTTTCTTCTGTCCCCCTCTGTAAAGTGGATTGCTTAAGTCAAATTCCTTTGACGGGGATCATCCACGTACATATTGTATACACCCGGATATAACCTGACACACACACGCAAACACACGCAGAGAGACACTCACACACCAAGAGATGGGAAAGAGACGCGTTCCTTCAAAACTCCTGCAGCTCAGGAATGTTAGAGTAGAGATTGAGCGTCTCTGGGTTAGAGAAGATGTCGCGCTTAGCCACTTCCGTGCCGGCTATGATCTGTTTGACGGCCACTTCCACCTTCTTTCCGCTGATGGTGTACTGGGAAAGGAGGAGCAGTTGGAGAAAACGGAAGAAAGGAGATAAATGAAATGACGGTTTCCCAGGTTTGCCTCAAAGGCCCGTCGGTAAACGTGCCCTGCAGCTGGACCAACTTAACGATCTAAACCAGGGTTGTCCCACGCTTGGCTACTTTTAAGATGTTCGGGCTGCCAATCCTAGACTTCTGCAGCCGCCATTCCTGCTGGGGAATTCTGAGTTGAGGTTCACACAAGGCAGCCCTGGTTTAAGAATTTGAAAGCCCGAGGTTATTTCCCTCCCTCCTTTCTTCTCTCTCCCTTCCTATTGCTCTCCTTTCCTTTCTCTTGCCCTCCCTCGCTCATTCCTTTTCTGTCTCTCCTTCTCTCCTCCCTTCCTCTCACCCTCCCTCTCTTCTTCTTTTCTCTCTCCTCCCTTATTTCTCTCCTTCCTGGTTGATTATAAAAATTGATTATTATTCCAAGGGTTTTTTTTCTTTTTCTTTCTTTCCTTCCGCTTCTGCTTCCTTCCTCTTCCCTCCCCTCCCTTTCTTTCTTTCTTTCTCTCTTCTCTCCTTACTTTTTCTTCCTTCCTTCCTTCCTTCCTTCTATTCTTCATTCCTTTCTTCCTTCATCTCTCTCCCTTCCTATTTCCTTCCTTCTTTCTTTTCTTCTTTTTATTTCCTTCCTTCCTTTCTTCTTTCTTTTTCTTCCTTCCTTTCCTTCCTTCTATTCTTCCTTCCTTCCTTCTATTCTTCTCTCTCCCTTCCTATTTCCTTCCTTTCCTTCCTTCTATTCTTCCTTCCTTCCTTCTATTCTTCTCTCTCCCTTCCTATTTCCTTCCTTTCCTTCTTTCTTCTTTTCCTTCATTCTCTCACCTTCCCTTCTTTCTTTCTTTCCTTCCTTCCTTTTCTCTCTCATTTATTTCTCCTTCTCTCCTCCTTCCATTCTCTCACCTCCCTCCCTTCTTCCTTCCTTCCTTCCATCAACATATTTCTCCTGCAACTTACGATGGCATTTCATGAGCGATCCACTTAAGCTTCAAGAAAAAAATAATGAGCACCCAGGAGAAATGGGGGCGGGGGGGAATTGTCTCCAACTGTACACAAGTTTCAGCTACAAAACCGGGTTTTTGTTGTGGTGTTCAAGACGATTTTGTGCATTTTATCCCTCTTTCGATTCGGCAACTAGAACTCACTTAACAGGCAGCTGCGTTCGGATGTATCCAAAGGCTAAAATTAAACAGCCCAAAGTCGCTCTATTTGGCACCGCTAAGAACCATCTAAGCGCTTCCCTGACAAAAACCACTGTTTTTTATTATCAGGGATTTGCTATTCTTTCCTTACAGGAAGAACAAAATGAGCCTTATTGAACATGAACGATACATGGGTATGTTGCTAAGCGACACGAGTAAACTATTTATAGCTTTCCCATCTGAATTTACAAAAAAAATTAAAAGATGGCTGAGCATGTGTGGGCACCAGAAAAATAACTGGTTGATTATAATAATTATTATTCCAAAGTGGTCTGTCTTTCTCTTTCTTTCTTTCTTTCTCTCTTTTTTCTCTTTCCTTTTTCTCTTTCCTCTTTCTATCTGTCTTTCTTTCTCTCTCTTCCCTCCTTCCTTTTGCTTCTCTCCTTCCTTCCTCTTCCCTCCCTTCTTTCTTTCTTTCTTTCTTTCTTTCTTTCTTTCTTTCTTTCTTTTTCTTTCCTTCCTTCCTTCCTTCCTTCCTTCTCTTTTTTTCTTCCTTCTTTCCTTTCTCTCTTCCTTCCTTCCTTTTTTCCATTCATTCATTCATTCGTTCATTTAGAGGAGAGGAGAAATTAAGAACGTACCGGAATCCCATCCGTTTCCAGAATAATACTGGGCACGTGCCGAGCCGAAAGGGCCACCCGAATCGCTTCCCTGATTCGCTTCACCAGATCGGGACTGAACTCGTGGTTGGTGGCCATCTTCAAGAAGAGGACCACTCTTTCCTCACCGTCTTTGTTGTACTGTGGGACACAGAGGCTGTCGGAAACCTCCTCGAATGCTTCCACTGAAGGAGAAACAGGTGATGGGTGAAGCATCTGAATCCCGGGAACCCGAGCAGATAATTCTGAAAACCTTTGACCCCAAGAATGGATGGTCTCGCCTGGTGTTCCTCAACCTGGTGTTCTGAAGACCTCATCATGTTGGAGAAGCCCATCCGTGGTGCACTGACGTTGAGAAAGTCCACCTGGTGGTGTGCAATGAATGGTCTTCTCCAACGAGGTGTTCTCCAGAATTTATTTATTTATTATTCATTTATTAATTAAATTTTTATGCCGCTCCTCTCCAAGGACTCGGAGCGGCTAACAACATAAACAAAAAACATCTCAGCATTTCAAAAATCTAAAACCACATCTACAAAGCATTTAAAAAGACCCCCCAAACACATTCATCATTCACACACAATCACAGTCATCCCCAGGCCTGCCGGCATAGATAGGTTTTTAGATTCTTCCGGAAGGCCGGGAGAGTGGGGGAAACGCGGACTTCAGGAGGCAGTTGGTTCCAGAGGGTGGGCGCCACAACAGAGAAGGCCCTCCCCCTAGGACCCGCCAGACGACATTGTTTCGCTGACAGGACCCGGAGGAGGCCGACCCTGTGCGCTCTCACCGGTCGAAGGGAAGTATATTTAGGGAATTGCGTGCCCAGTGAAGACTGAAGTTGAGGCAGTCCATCCATCTTGGAGTGTCTACTGGATTATCTTCTCCAAGCTGCTGTTTTCCAAAGTTTCAGAAATTGGCCACGCTCAGCAAACCCAACACTTGGCCCTCATAGGGCAAGAATCTTAAAACAATGATTGGAAAGGGCCCTTAATGCTAAGCCAAATCTTCTCTCTCCACAAAGCTCTATAAGACAGGATTCTTAAAGTGATCCCAAAGATGCTTTTTCAAGAAGCAACTGGACTTCTTTTTTTTTTGTTTTTTGCAGATGTTTCTCTTCTCGCCCAAGAAGCTTCTTCAGCTCTGACTGGATGGCGGGGAATGGAAGGATTTATATCCAGTTGGAGCTGAAGAAGCTTCTTGGGTGAGAAGCGAAACGTCTGCAAAGAAAAACAAAAGAAGTCCAGTTGCTTCTTGAAAAAGAACATTTTTGGAACAAACCATGACCTGGATTGACCGAGAACCTCCGTAGACATTTAGCAATTCTTAAGAGGATTTCCACAAGACTCATTAGCAACAATTTGAATTAATAACAGCCTCTGGGGAAAAAAAAATCAGTTACAATCTAAATTCTAATTTACGACTCTGACGTGATCGCAATTCGGGAGCTGGACAACCAGCTTGCTTTTACGACCAGGGGCAACCTCCTACTCTCACATAACCACGAGTTGCAATGTTTTTTTTTTTTTTTGCCAATTTCCAGCAAAAACACAGACCATTGGTTGGGCTGGATTCACACCTAGGATCACATGACTCGACTTACGACAGCAGTAAAGCGGTTGTAACATCGAATCTGGTCATATGCTGATGCTATTCATGATTGCAATGACTTACAGCAGAAATTCCACTTGCGATTGTGGTCGTAAGTCAAGGACTATTGTAAAAAATAGAATGGATGGGGGGGGGGGGAAGAGGCATTATCTTCCTTGGAAAAAGACTGAAATATTTGGAGAAGGGTCACAGGACTGAGCCATAACAACAACAACAACAACAACAACAATAATGTTGGAAGGTACCTTGGAGGTATATCTTCCTGCAATAACTCCAGCAATGCTATAAAAAATTGCGCTACTCAGAACATCTTATATTTTAAGGAGGTACCTGGTTGATACCTAGGATGCTGGCAGCAACCCGTGTCAACCATCAGCGCCAGTCAATTTGAATGTTCAGTTGACTGAGGTTCATGTCTATTGAATAATAATAATAATAATAACAATAATGAAAAGAAGAAACAAGGGAGAAGAGATAGCAGTGTTCAAGTATCTGAGGGGCTGACACAAGGCAGAGGGGGTCACGTTATTCTCCAAAGCACCAGAGGGCAGAACAAGAAACCATGGTTGGAAACTGATCAAGGAGAATAGCAACCTAGAATTAAGGAGAAACTTCCTGACAGTGAGGACAATCAACCAGTGGAACAGCTTGCCTCCAGAAATCGTGGGTGCTCCATCCCTGGAGATTTTTAAGAAAAGGCTGGACATTCACCTGTCTGAGATGGTGTAGGTTTTCCTGCTTGAGCAGGGGGCTGGACTAGAAGACCTCCAAGGTCCGTTCCAGCTCTATTCCTATTCCTATTCCTATTCCTATTCCTATTCCTATTCCTATTCCTATTCCTATTCCTATTCCTATTCCTATTCTATTCTATTCTATTCTATTCTATTCTATTCTATTCTATTCTATTCTATTCTATTCCATTCCATTCCATTCCATTCCATTCATTCTTAATTCTATTCTATTCTATTCCATTCCATTCCATTCCATTCCATTCCATTCATTCTGAATTCTATTCTATTCTATTCTATTCTATTCCAATCTATTCTATTCTGCTCTGCTCTGCTCTACTCTATTCATAATAATAACAATAATAACAACAGCTTCTATCTTGCAACGATATCTGTAACAACCTCAAACATCCACATCTGCCTATCCCAGGTCCTTGGGAAGGACTCGATAGGTAGACCAAAATGCCAAATCCAGTCTGAACATCTGGCTGTCTGTGCGATGATCAATGATAATAATAATAATAGTAATAAAAATATCATATCTCTTGTGATCCAAATGAAGATATCCACGGAAACTGGGTTTTCAAGGAAAGCAGAACCAATGTGGTACAGCTTAACCTGCTTCTCTCTTCCAGCCCTCTTTATAGGAGGCTCTTTGGGGTGGGGGGGGGGAGAAAGAAGACAAAAAGCTGCTTCAGGGAAATAAAAAGACGAGAAAAAAAATCCAGGAGAGTGGGGTGGTGGGGGAAGCCTTTGAAATTGCTCCCACAGAGGGGAGAATTCAAACCAAACAGTAGTCTGATTCACTTGGCCACGATCCGTCCCGGCCTGCTGACAATCTCTTTGTGCCCGCCCAAGAGTTATGGCTGCAGTGCGCAGCGAAAGGACGATGCACAGAGGACAGTGGTCCTGTGTGGCTGGCTGTTCCTTGGGGGACAGCTCAGCACCACTTGGGGGGAAGCTCAGACTAGCTGTTCAGAGGGCTTTGTGGAAAAAACGCAGGATGGAGCCGTTGCAATGGCGCCACTCGGACAAGAAGCGCGGCAGATCTCCAGCACGGTGAAAGCTGTGGCAGCATCCGTACGGTCTGTTTTCAGTCCGTGCCCACAGCGCCCTCAGGATGAGGCCCAGCCAAGAGCTTCATCTCAGCCCAAACCTTAGACACAGGTAGGCCTCAACTTACGACCTGCTAAGCCAGACAGACAGAAGAGAGAATTCTTCGTTGGCCAAGTCTGATCGGACATACACAAGGAATGCGTAAGTTCTCATGATCAAGTGATCATCATGATCCTAAAGCTCTGCCCCCATTTTGCGACTTTCCTTGCCAAAGTTGTTAAGTGAATCACCGCCCATTGTTAAGTTAGCAAAATGTGGTTGTTCTGGCATCCCGAGACTCGGCTCGCCAGAAGGTCACAGAAGGGGGTCATTTGAACCTGGGAGAGTCCCACCGTCATAAATACACGCCCGTGGCCAAGCTTCCCAGTTTTCATCCCGTGACCGTGGGGATGCTACAACGGTCGTTAAGTGTGAAAAACAGGGATAAGTTATGTTTTTCAGTGCAGCTGTAACTCTGAACGGTCAGTAAACAAATGCACATCAAGGGCTATTTGTAACCATGTCCTGATTCTGTGTGATATAACTGGGGACAAATAGAAAGCAAGATTTGGTGACTGGTTTCTAGAAAGGAACATTTCTGTATTCACTGGAAGGGAGTAACTGAGACTCAGTTGGGCAGCCCTATAAATTTTCTTAAATAAATCAATCTGGGACCTTGGAGGTCTTCTAGACCAGCCGCCCACTCAAGCAGGAGAACCTATACCATTCCAGATAAGTGAAAGTTCAGTCTCTTCTTTAAAAGCCTCCAGTGATGGAGCGCCCACGATTTCTGAAGGCAAAACTTTTCCACTGGTTAATTGTCCTCACTGTCAGGAAGTTTCTCCTTAATTCCAGTTTGCTTCTCTCCTTGATTAGTTTCCATCCATTGCCCTTCCTTCCTTCCTTCCTTCCTTCCTTCCTTCCTTCCTTCCTTCCTTCCTTCCTTCCTTCCTTCCTTCCTTCCTTCCTTCCTTTAGTTCCCCCTCCTTAATTCCAGTTTGCTTCGCTCCTTGATTAGTTTCCATCCGTTGCCCTTCCTTCCTTCCTTCCTTCCTTCCTTCCTTCCTTCCTTCCTTCCTTCCTTCTAGTTCCCCCTCCTTAATTCCAGTTTGCTTCGCTCCTTGATTAGTTTCCATCCGTTGCCCTTCCTTCCTTCCTTCCTTCCTTCCTTCCTTCCTTCCTTTAGTTCCCCCTCCTTAATACCACTTTGCTTCGCTCCTTGATTAGTTTCCATCCGTTGCCCTTCCTTCCTTCCTTCCTTCCTTCCTTCCTTCCTTCCTTCCTTCCTTCCTTCCTTCCTTCCTTTAGTTCCCCCTCCTTAATTCCAGTTTGCTTCGCTCCTTGATTAGTTTCCACCGTTGCCCTTCCTTCCTTCCTTTCCTTCCTTCCTTTCCTTCCTTCCTTCCTTCCTTCCTTTAGTTCCGCCTCCTTAATTCCAGTTTGCTTCTCTCCTTGATTAGTTTCCATCCGTTGCCCTTCCTTCCTTCCTTTCCTTCCTTCCTTCCTTCCTTCCTTCCTTCCTTCCTTCCTTCCTTCCTTCCTTCCTTCCTTCCTTTAGTTCCCCCTCCTTAATTCCAGTTTGCTTCGCTCCTTGATTAGTTTCCACTGTTGCCCTTCCTTCCCTCCTTTCCTTCCTTCCTTCCTTTCCTTCCTTCCTTCCTTCCTTTAGTTCCGCCTCCTTAATTCCAGTTTGCTTCTCTCCTTGATTAGTTTCCATCCATTGCATCTTGTCCTGCCTTCGGATGCTTATTTGTGGCAGCCCCTCAAATACTGGAATACTGCTCTCATGTCACCCTTAGTCCTTCTATATTTTATTTATTTAGAAAATTTATATTGCCACCTACTCACACACAATATACAAATAAACACATAAACAACCCTGTCTCCTGGCCGCAGAGGGCTGGCAGATACCGAAATCAAACTCCACTTACCAATGTTATAGATCTCCGAACTGCCAAACCTCACTCCGCTCGGATTCAGCGTGCCGTCGCTGGAAAAAAGGGGCGAGCAAAAAGAATCATTAAAGGATCCTCAAGGTTTCACACACTGGCAACAGGGATGCCACCCACTCTTGCTTCGCAAGAAGCCCCTCAGGTTAAATGTGCCCCCACCACAAGCCCCCAATCCTTAGGAAAAGATTTAATCGCCTTCCCCAAAATAGTTACAGGGAGTCCTCAACTGTTAAGTCAGGTCATGCATTATTCTCACACAAAAAAATATTGCAAACCACAGTCACCACCGGATGTTGAGACTCTGGAAAGAGTACAGAGAAGAGCAACAAAGATGATCAGGGGACTGGAGGCTAAAACATATAAGGAACAGTTGCTGGAATTGGGGATGTCTAGTTTAGTGAAGAGAAGGATGAGGGGGGGACATGACAGCAGCCTTCCAGTATCTCAGGGGCTGCCCCAGAGAAGAGGGAGTCAAGCTATTTTCCAAGGCGCCTGACGGCAGGACAAGAAGCAACGGATGGAAACTAATCAAGGAGAGAAGCAACCTAGAACTAAGGAGAAACTTCCTGACAGTGAGAACAATTAACCAGTGGAACAACCTGCCTCCAGAAGCGGTGAATGCTCCTACACTCGAAGTTTTTAAGAAGAGACTGGACAGCCATTTGTCCGAAATGGTGCAGGGTTTCCTGCCTGAGGAATTAATGTTGAGACTCTAGAAAAAGTGCAGAGAAGAGCAACGAAGATGATTAAGGGACTGGAGGCTGAAACATACCAAGAACTGTTACAGGAACTGGGCATGGCTAGTCTAGTGGAGAGAAGGACCAAGTGGAAACATGCTAGCAGTGTTCCAGTATTTGAGAGGCTGTCACAGAGAGGAGGGGGGTCAACCTATTCTCCAAAGCACCTGAAGGCCAGACAAGGAATAACAAATGGAAACTGATCAAGGAGAGATTCAACCTGGACATAAGGAGAAATTTCCAGACAGTGAGAACTATCAGCCGATGGAACAGACGTTGCCTTCAGAAGTTGTGGGAGCGTCTTCACTGGAGGCTTTCAAGAAGAGACTGGACTGCCATCTGTCAGAAATGGTGTAGGGTCTCCTGCTTCGGCGGGGGGCTGGACTAGATGACCTACAAGGTCCCTGCCAACTCTGGCTATCCTATTCTGTTCTGTTTTCCAGTGGGTCACCTCTAGTGACAAACTCACCTGCGGCCCAGCATGATGATCCCGCCCGTCTGAGGGTTAATCTTGCAGTAGTCTCCGTGGGCCCAAACACCTGTCCAGGAAAAAACAACAACAACCACAAGGTGGTCAACCAAATCGCCACAAAAAAACATTTTTTTAAGCACCACCGGGTCACGGTCTTGCAGCCTTTGGAAGAACTGCACGCTCGGGTTGTGTGTGTGTGTCGGAAGAGACAAAAGAGGAGAGTTGTGTGGACAAGTTCGCCAGAAAAAAACGCGTGAGACTTCCCCAGCTTTGCCTTTTGAGATGTTTGCAACCGGCAACACCATCACCGCCTCTGGAGCTTCCAGCCTCCCATTTTTTTGCATTGCAAAATAAAACTGGCTGGAAAACAGCAGAAGCCAGAAAAGTGTAAGAGAGAAAGGAATGACACATACACACACATTAAAAAAAAAAACCTCTCCCTTTTCGCTGGCAGAGCGAAACAAAATCAGAAAGTCAAACAGAGACAAGGATCCAGATGCCGGTCCTATCAGATTGGCAATTCTCTTGGCAAATATTGGTCCTCACAGCAATACTTGGTGTGCTCAAATATTAGTTTACTGTAACACTAGGAAGGCCAAAAAGCAAATACTCATACATACACATACATGCACGCAGTCTCAGCTTGAAGAGCAGGGCTCTCTCGCTACATACCTGGAAACCTGGAAAAATACGCCTTTCGGTATTTGCTTCGATTTTCATCGTTCCAAAAATGTGTGGGTTGACAAGGGATAGGTTTGGTGCAAACCAGCTCGCCACTTTCTCCCCAAACGGGCTCCCCTGGTTGAAGAATCAAATAAAAGGGTTATTTCCGCCCCCACCCTTAGTTTAAGTATTGCTTAACTGATTTTGTACTGCTCAGGTGAACCTAAGGACACAGGTAAACCTCTAAATGGCCTCAACGTTTCTCTATAAAGCAAATGACCACCTGTCTGCAAGGAATATAAATCCTTCTATTGCCCACCATCTAGCAGTGTCCCAGTATTTGAGGGGCTGCCACAAAGAAGAGGGGGGGGTCACGTTACTCAGCAGAGTAGCAGAGGGCAAGACAAGAAACAATGGTTGGAAAATGATCAAAGAAAGAAGCAACCTGGAACTAAGGAGAAACTTCCCGACAGTGAGGACAATTCACCCAGTGGAACAGCTTGCCTCCAGAAATCATGGGCGCCCCATCCCTGGAGATTTTTAAGAAGAGACTAGACAATCACCTGTCTGAGATGGTATAGGTTCTCCTGCTTGAGCAGGGGGCTGGACTAGAAGACCTCCAAGGTCCCTTCCAGCTCTATTCTATTCTATTCTATTCTATTCTATTCTATTCTATTCTATTCTATTCTATTCTATTCTATTTTCTCCTATTCTATTCTATTCTATTCTATTCTATTCTATTCTATTCTATTCTATTCTATTCTATTCTAATTATATTCTATTCTATATCCTATTCCATTCCATATTCTATTCTATTCTTTTCTATTCCATTCTATTCTATTTCCTATTCCTTATTCTATTCCTTATTCTATTCCTTATTCTATTCTATTCTATTCTATTCTATTCTAATTCTATTCTATATCCTATTCCATTCCATATTCTATTCTATTCTATTCTATTCTATTCTATTCTATTCTATTCTATTTTCTCCTATTCTATTCTATTCTAATTATATTCTATTCTATATCCTATTCCATTCCATATTCTATTCTATTCTTTTCTATTCCATTCTATTCTATTTCCTATTCCTTATTCTATTCCTTATTCTATTCTATTCTATTCTATTCTATTCTATTCTATTCTATTCTATTCTATTCCATTCCATATTCTATTCTATTCTATTCCATTCCATATTCTATTCTATTCTATTCTATTCTATTCTATTCTATTCTATTCTATTTCCTATTCCTTATTCTATTCCTTATTCTATTCCTTATTCTATTCTATTCTAATTCTATTCTATATCCTATTCCATTCCATATTCTATTCTATTCTGTTCTATTTCCTATTCCTTATTCTATTCCTTATTCTATTCCTTATTCTATTCCTTATTCTATTCTATTCTATTCTATTCTATTTGTCAGCAAAATAGACAGAGCAATTCCCTATTTGAATAATGATCCTTAGTTGTTCCTAACAATTTGTTCTACTTTCACTGTTCTGACTTGGAGCAAACCACCATGGAGATGTCCAGGAAGGTGAGATGGCTCTGACAGACCTACCTTGCTCATTCCACGCTTCTACCGCCATTGCCAGATTCCGCGCCTGGATCTCGCCTTTGTAAACCGGAATGGTCACGTTATGACCCATGAAACACGAAACTATATCGGTGCCTCCTACAATCAGAGAAACGGAGAAAATGTTGCCAGGACAGCTCCCCCAAAGGGTCACAATTCCTACGTTCAATAAGCAAATTGTGGAGGAAGATCTAGAAAAGTCTGTGTAAATGATCGCAGGTGGCCCAGAAGTCATAGCTAGTTTCTACACCTTGTGTCTAAGGACATGTCCAGCGGAGAACATTGAGCTCAACACTTAGACAAGGGCCCTTTTATGACTCATGGACTTCAACTCCCAGAATTCCTCAGCCAGCGTGCCCCACTCCACAAGGCACACCTGGGGACTGAGATTTAAGGAGACGCTCTGAGGTGGGGCATTTGTCGGGAACAAACGCTGATTCCTTGGAGTTTTGTGTGTGTTGTTGCTGATCTCTTGTTCTGTGACTTCTGCTTGGAAACCTGGAAACCTTGACTATTGGACCGGCTGACCACGTTGATTGAATGTTTTAAGACTTCCGACTGCATTTCGCATTCTCTCTTTTGGAAACGGCTCAGGCAAGCTTGGATTCCAAGGGACTCCTTAAGTCTGTTGTTTTCTTCCTTGTTATCTCTATATGGCCTTGACTACTTTCTTATGCTAATCAGCCTGTAGTTGAACCTACTTTCAACCAGCGTTCGGCTGAAGGGATGTGTTTGTGTGATCTTTTGTTGGAGGCTTGCCAGCAGATGTGGGAGCATTTGGGGAAAATTTGGAGCAATAAAAGAACTGTTTGAATTGCCAGCTGACTGCATCGCCTCTGTGCTGTACCCTGGGTCATCACAGGAAGTTGCAGGTGTTTGGCTGGTCAAAACAAACTTTCTCTTGGGCTTTCTCTGGTGACAACCAAGGTCATCCTCTGCTCCTGGGACTGTGGGCTGGGCATGCCAAGAAAAGCCCACCAACAAGCTGTATGGAGAAACATAGTTGTTTGCATAGACTTGGGGATGGGATTTTCTAATGTTGCATTGGGGAATTGCTATGTATCTCTTCCGTCTTGTGGTAAGAACAATAGCAAGTCTTGGAGTTCTGCTTCATTTGTCTTTGTCTGTTGGAACCATGACACTGAGCTAATTTAGGTAAATTCAAAGCAGGCTAGATGGCCCGGAGAGAAGGACTTTGTCCTTCTCGCTTGTATTATTTGCACAAGTCTATCACATGCGGCTTTTGGGGGGTACCTGAAATGGAGCCCAGGAGGACACTGCTCTTGATGTGCTGGTAGACGTACTCGTAACTTTGACTTTTGAGGGGAGACCCGGTTGACAGGATGGTGTGGAGGGTCTGAAGGTTGTGGGTTTCACCTTGAGAAGAAGACATCACAGATGTAAATCCTGGCCCATCCTCCCTCCATTTCAACAGTGTTGTGAGGCTTCAAGAGCAGCACATTTTAAGAAGAGACTGAACAGTCACTTGTCTGGGATGGTATAGGTTCTCCTGCTTGAGTGAGGGGCTGGACTAGAACACCTCCAAACTCCCTTCTACCTCTATTCTGTTCTGTTCTGTTCCACTCTATTCTATTCTACAATTATTCTATTCTATTCTATTCTATTCTATTCTATTCTATTCTACAATTATTTTATTCTACTCTATTCTACAATTATTCTATTCTATTCTGTTCTATTCTATTTTACAATTATTCTATTCTATTCTATTCTGTTCTATTCTATTCTACAATTATTCTATTCTATTCTGTTCTATTCTATTCTACAATTATTCTATTCTATTCTATTTTATTCTACAATTATTCTATTCTATTTTGTTCTATTCTATTTTACAATTATTCTATTCTATTCTGTTCTATTCTATTCTACAATTATTCTATTCCATTATGTTCCGTTCCATTCCATCCTGTTCTACAATTGTTCTATTCTATTCTATTCTATTTCTATTCTATGCTACAATTATTCTATTCTATAATTATTCTATTCTATTTCTATTCTATTCTACAATTATTCTATTCCATTCTACAATTATTCTATTCTATTCTGTTCTATTCTATTCTACAATTATTCTATTCCATTCCATTCTGTTCCGTTCCATTCCATTCTATTCTACAATTGTTCTATTCTGTTCTATTCTATTTTACAATTATTCTATTCTATTTTGTTCTATTCTATTCTACAATTATTCTATTCTATTCTGTTCTATTTTATTCTATTTTATTCTACAATTATTCTATTCTATTTTGTTCTATTCTATTTTACAATTATTCTATTCCATTCTGTTCCGTTCTATTCCATCCTATTCTACAATTGTTCTATTCTGTTCTATTCTATTCTATTCTATGCTACAATTATTCTATTCTATTCTACAATTATTCTATTCTATTCTACAATTATTCTATTCTATTCTGTTCCATTGTATTCTACAATTATTCTATTCTATTCTGTTCTATTCTATTCTACAATTATTCTATTCCATTCTGTTCTGTTCCATTCCATTCTATTCTACAATTGTTCTATTCTGTTCTATTGTATTCTATTCTATTTCTATTATACAATTATTCTATTCTATTCTATTCTATTCTATTCTATTCTATTCTATTCTATTCTATTCTATTCTATTCTATTCTTTGATGTGATGAGGCTGATCTGGGACTTCCAAGCAAAAGTCAACCACATTTGATGGACTCCAGATTTAACCAAGTGAAGTAGAATCAACAGCCATGGGGAAATTCTAAACAAAGGTCAGTAGACTGGAGGAACACGAGATGTTTCTTGCCCAAAACATTTCAAAAGAAGCTCAGGTGGTGCCCACTTTACTCAAAATGTTCCACCACCTCTTCAGCAGTTCCCCAAGTGTTTCAATCAATATCTTACAAGATGGTGGGAACAGCACCACGACATTCCACCATCACAAATCAAGTCAACCCATTTCAAGCTTCAAACCATGTCAAAGCCAGTACTCATGTTTGAGTATATGTCTCAGAATCCTGAGCCTTGCTGACTGGTTTTCTATTTATTCAGCTGAGATCCTGGCTTGTGATAAGGTAGCAACTCTTTGGAAATATTATGGGATGGAATGAGAGAAACAAGAAAAGAATGACCCAGTTCAGTCACTTTGGCCATAACCTGGTGGTTACCTGGGTGCTTATGGGCCATGTGTGAACTAAGCCAAACTATGGTTGAACAAACCAGTTTTGTGTGCTGCAAAACCCCAATCTAATACTTAATACTTACGTGGCTTCAGATTCTTCTCTTCTAGCACTGCCAACCACTTGGCACCAGTCCCAAGGATGGTAATTCTGTGGCCAGAGAAGAACAATCCTTGTTTATGGTTTATAATCTCAGGAATGAGTTTTTCTTAGCAATCTCGGGAAATTAACTTCTTCTGCAAGTGAAGGATTTGCAGAGGGAAACATTTACACAAAAACACGGCCTGGTTTTTAATCCCAACAAGGGATTCCACCACTTCAAATGGTCCTCCCAAGCTCCCAGTTAACTTTTTCCCAACATCTGCAAGCTAAAAGTAGCTTCTTGTAAGGACGACGGGCCGTGGATCTAAAGCAGAGCACTTGACCATCATCTAGAAAAAAACCTGGTCAATTTGCAGCAAATTAAGGAAGGTTCACCTCCATCACAAAGCAAGTCTGATTCTGCTTCTCAAAGCTACTTCTCAAAACCTCACATTCAGTTGAGCATGGGACCTTCTCCTAATTATCTGGGAGCTCTTCTTTGTCTTCTTCTCAACAATCTCATTTACAACAACCTTGAGAGGCCCAAACCTCTGAAAAGACACCAGGGTCCATCTGAAGATGCTTAGCCGGTCTGGGCTGATGGTTTACGTACCCTACTCGATCCACCAAGTCCCACAAGACGTTGGGAGAAGGAACCAGGGGGGAGCCGTCGTACAGAACCACCGAGGCCCCCACGGCGAGGGCAGACACCAGCCAATTCCACATCATCCAACCAGTCTAGGATGAAAAGAGGACAATTGATTTTCTCCAGCTTATGTAGATCAGCTTGTCAGAAAGTCACAAAAGAGGATCGCATGATCCTGGGACACGGCAACTGTCATAATCATATGGCCTTGGGACACGGCAACCATCATAAATATGGTCACATGACCCTGGGACACGGCAACCGTCGTAAGTATGATCACATGACCCTGGGACATGGCAACCATCATAAATATGGTCACATGACCCAGGGACACGGCAACCATCATAAATATGGTCACATGACCCAGGGACACGGCAACCGTCGTAAATATGATCACATGACCCTGGGACACTGCAACCGTCATAAGTATGATCACATGACCCTGGGACGCGGCAACCGTCATAAGTATGATCACATGACCCTGGGACACGGCAACCGTCATAAGTATGATCACATGACCCTGGGACACGGCAACCGTCATAAATATGAGTCAGCTGCCAAGCGTTCAAATGTAGATTATGTAGAAAAAGCTGTTGCTTTTTCGTCTGTTTTTAGACCTGCATTTTTGCACATTTCCTAAACACCCCGTGCGCTGTTAGCCAAGCGCAACCTACGACTCATGTGCTAAGCATGATGTAATTTCCCAAGTCTCATGCAAAGCAGGGCCCCCTCCCGCTCCCAGCCACAAGAACCGGCCGTCTGAATCTTCCAGAAGTATCCTCTGGGAAGCCCCCACGCTTTTATACACACGTGCGGATGATCTGAGAATGTTAGGGGTTTAAAACGTACTCAAAAAACTTGGATCAGGGTAGACAATCACACAGGTGGTTCTTGACAATTGAGCCCAAAGATTTTTGCTGCTAAGAAACACAGCTGTTAAGTACCGCTTTATAAAACCCTAGTGCAGCCACACCTGGAATACTGCAACCAATTTTGGTCACCCTATCACAAAAAAGATGTTGAGACTTTGGAAAAAATTCAGAGAAGAGCAACTAAGATGATCAGGGGCCTGGAGACTAAAACATACGAAGAACGGCTGCGGGACTTGGGTTTGGCTAGTATAAGGGTAGACAACGTTGGATCTTTTATGACTCATGGACTACAACTCCCAGAATTCCTGAGCCAGCATGGCTCAGCTTGGAAACCTCTCCCTTTCCCCTCAGCATGGCTGGCTCAGGAATTCTGGGAGTTGAAGTCCACGAGTCATAAAAGAGCCGAGGTTGCCTACCCCTGGGCTAGTCTAAAGAAAAGAAGAAATAAGGGAGATGTGATAACAGCATTCCAGTATTTGAGGGGCTGCCACAACGAAGAGGGGGCCAGATTGTTCTCCAAAGCCCCAGAGGGCAGGACGAGAAACAATGGTTGGAAACTGATCAAAGAGAGAAGCAACCTGGAATTAAGGAGAAACTTCCTAACAGCGAGGACAATTAACCAGTGGAACAGCTTGCCTCCAGAAAGTGTGGGTGCTCCATCACTGGAGGTTTTTAAGAAGAGATTGGACAGTCACTTATCTGAGATGGTATCTCCTGCTTGAGCAGGGGGCTGGACTAGAAGACCTCCAAGATCCCTTCCAGCTCTATTCTATTCTATTCTATTCTATTCTATTCTATTCTATTCTATTCTATTCTATTCTATTCTATTCTATTCTACTCTATTCTATTCTATTCTATTCTACTCTAGTCTGTATTTCTATTCTATTCTATTCTATTCTATTCTATTCTATTCTATTCTATTCTATTCTATTCTATTCTATTCTATTCTATTCTATTCTATTCTATTCCTTATTCCAGTGGTGGAGAACCTATGGCACGGGTGCCAGAGGCGGCACTCGGAGCCCTCTCTGTAGGCATGCACGCCGTTGCCCCAGTCCTAGGACTTCAACTGGGTTTTATAAAACCTTTTCATTTTAGGCTTCCGCCACTGTGTGCAAAAAAAAAAAGGTTCAATCAATCAATTTCAACTTCTCGCGGGGAAAAAAAAGATCTTGCAAAGTTGGAATTGATTGATTGAACTTTTTAGTCCCACGTAGTCTGCCGTTACCACCGCAGCCACGCCCACCCAATGGGCCACGCCCACCCAATGGGCCACACCCACCCAAAGGGCCACACCCACCCAGCACTCGACGATGCATAAGTGGGTTTTGGGTTGCAGTTTGGGCACTTGGTCTCTAAAAGGTTCTCCATCACTGCCTTATTCTATTCTATTCTTATTCTATTCCCAGAGGACTGCCAACAAAGTCCAGGGGAGAAACAGGATTTGCTTAATGACTGCGTGACCTCGCTTAATGACTGTCGCAAAAAAAAAAAGATCATACAATCAGGCCTGACTCACTTAATGAACACCTTGCTTAGTGTCAGACATTCCGGTCCCAACTGTGAATGATAGATCACGGACTACCTGCATCCTGTATAACACTCACTTCTATGACCAACCATGGATAAGCAAAACTATTTTAAACCCAAATACCGTGAAGTTTCTGCCACCTGCAGTGAAGCCAATTGTGAAAATAACAACATGCAAACATCTCAAGAGCGGGCTTATCCACAGATGGGCTTATCCGCACGCATATGCAGTAATTGATTTTAATCTGCATTTAATCTTGGGCTAAGCTAATTGGGTCTCCTTGGAGGACGAGGCAGCTTCTCTTGAAGACGGGGAACACGCCAAGGCAGCGCATGCGGGCGCCTCAAAAGCACGCCCTGCTAGAAGACCTTCAACAATTTAACGTCTGCTTTCATGGAAGGAAAGAGTCAACATAACAACATCGATAGACAATGCAAAACAGACAATCAACCAGGCCAAAAAGGAACCCAAAAAAACCAAACCAGCATTTCTCCACCAGCCATAAGCATCCAGATCAGCATAGATTAACTCCAAGGTCATCTTCAGACCAGCAGTGAAATAAGCAATTATATCCCAATCAGGAAAAAGCCATTAGTAAGCCCAAGCAAAGAATCCCTAAGACCCTAATCCACCCCTACCCACCCACTCAGACAGGAAAGACCCCAGAATATAAACCGACAGCAAACAGCACACTGTACTAGCACTGATGATGTTACCTAGTTGGGTAATGAAATGTCTAGAAGAAAACCCACCAAGCTCAGAGAGCATCAAGGACCCCACAGCCCTCCTCCTCTTGCTGCAATCCCACTCCCATCTAGCACTGATGACATTACCTAGCTGGGTAATAAAAGGTTTGCAAGAAAACAAGCAAGCTCAGAGAGCACCAAGGACCCCACAGTCCTTCCTTCCTTCCTTTCCTCCTTCCTTCCTTCCTTCTTTCCTTTCTCCCTAAATTCCACTTCCTTCTAGCACTGATGATGTTACCTAGTTTGGGTAATGAAACGTCTGCAAGAAAACAAGCAAGCCCAGAGAGCACCCAGGACCCCATAGTCTGTCTTTCCTTTCCTTTCCTTTCCTTTCCTCCTTCCTTCCTTCCTTTCCTCCCTCCCTCCCTAAATTCAATCCCTTCTAGTACTGATGATGTTACCTACTTTGGTAATGAAACGTCTGCAAGAAAACTAGCAAGCTCAGAGAGCACCCAGGACCCCATAGTCCGTCTTTCTTTCTTCCTTCCTTCCTTCCTTCCTTCCTCCCTCCCTCCCTAAATTCAATCCCTTCTAGCACTGATGATGTTACCTAGTTTGGTATGAAACGTCTGCAAGAAAACCAGCAAGCTCAGAGAGCACCAAGGATCCCTCATGCCAACCCCGAGCTACGAATATTCTCCTTTATTAAAGAAAAAGTCACTTGCCGTGGTATAGTATATGATGACATCATTACTGCTCATGTTCCCGTGAAGGATATGTTCCTTCAGGTGCTGAATCAAAGTCCCCTACAGGGATAAAAATATATTAAAAAAAATAGAGAGGAGAGAGTTTAAATTGCATTAGAAAGCTAAAATGAAATTTTAGTTTCATTTAAATCTGAATTAGCAAAACGGAGTCAAGCACTCAAATAACTTGTTTGCTTGCACACCAGAGTTCACAATGATTCTGGAGCATTCAACTGCAAATCCTGCAACGGCCACACAAGGGTTCCCTTAGGAATATGGACAGAGAAATCAAATCGATCTGTTTGAGGCTTCAATCCAGGGCAAACCAGTTATTTTATTTATTTGTACCCCGTCTTCATTATTTTCAGAAATAACTTGAGGCCGCGAACCTATCCCATACAACTTCCTCCTATTTCCCACACACGACGACAAACTGGTGATTGGCCCAATACCAGCCAGCGGGCTTTTATGGCTGAGGCAGGACTAGAACTCACCGTCTCCTGCTGATTGGTCCAAAGTCACCCAATTGGCTTTCATGACTAAGACGGAACTAGAACTCACCATCTCCTAGTGATTGACCCCAAGTCACCCAAATGGCTTTCATGACTAAGATGGAACTAGAACTCAGCATCTCCTGGTGATTGGCCCCAAGTCACCCAAATGGCTTTCATGACTAAGACGGAACTAGAACTCACCGTCTCCTGGTGATTGGTCCAAAGTCACCCAAATGGCTTTCATGACTAAGACGGAACTAGAACTCACCGTCTCCTGGTGATTGGCCCCAAGTCACCCAAATGGCTTTCATGACTAAGACGGAACTAGAACTCACCGTCTCCTGGTAATTGGCCCCAAGTCACCCAAATGGCTTTCATGGCTGAGGTAGGAGTAGAATTCATGTCTCCCAGTGATTGGACCAAAGTTACCCATCTGGTTTACATGCCAAAGGTGGAACTAGAACTCACCGTCGCCTGGTGATTAGTCCAAAGTCACCCAGCTAGCTTTCATGACTAAGGCAGGACTAGAACTCACCCTCTCCTGGCGATTGGTCCAAAGTCACCCAGTTGGCTTCCATTCCTATGGCAGAACTAGAACTCACCATTTCATGAACTAGCCTATTTTAAAATATTATTTTAAACTTAGCCTACCATTATTTGAATTTCTTCAATCTTACACAAGTGAACACATATATCCTGATCACAGGCGTATCACGCTAACCCGTGTTTTCTCCCATACGACTCACATCTGTGCCTTTCCACGCCAGACGCGCAATAAATTAAAAAGGGAGACCCACCCCTGCAGAATGCACCATGCATTTCGGGGCGCCTGTCGTGCCGGAAGAGTACATGATAAAAAGCGGGTGGCTGAAGGGAAGCTGTTCAAACTCCAGCTGCGGCGTCTGGTCTCCCTGCCCCGTTCCGAGAAAATCTTCTAAAAACACGCTGAGTGGAAAAGGAAGGAAAAAGGTAAAAAAAAGAAAAAAAAATCAGAATTCCGTATTATTAGGATTTTTTTTTCGATGCAACCATCGGCACTGGAAAGCAGGATCAACCCCGGGAACTAAAGACACCCAAGATAATACAGGTAAGTCCTTCACCTAGGACCACAATTGAGCCCAAAATGTTATGTTGCTAAGTGAGACATTTGTTGACGGCTTTTCTTGCCGCAGTTGTTAAGCGAATCACTGCAGTTGCTAAGTTAGCAACCCGGTTGTTAAGTGAATCTGGCTTCCCCGTGGACTTTGCTTGCCAGAAGGTGGCAAAAGGAGATCACGTGACACACACACACACCCTCCCGGGACACGGCAACCGTCATGAGTCGGTTGCCTAGCGTCTGAATGTAAATCACGGCACCCTGGAGATGCTACAATGGACGTGTGAAACACGGTCATTAATCCCTTTTCTCCAGTGTTGTCGTAACTTCAAAAGCTCACTAAAGCAGCGGTTCTCAACCTTTTCCGGGGCTCGACTCCAGCCCGCGCCGCGCATGCGCGGCGGCCCGCATCGCAAAAGGGAAAAAAAATGGCCGACCAAAAAAAAAAATGGCCAACCAAAATAAAAAAAAAATGGCGGTCCCGCACCGCGCATGCGTGGTGCGACGGGGCGCATCGCGCATACGCGGCACGACGGCCCGCATCGCAATAGGGGAAAAGAATGGCCAACCAAAAAAAAATGGCCGACCAAAAAAAAATAAAAAATGGCGGACTGGGGTGCTTGGCGACCCCCGTGAAATGGTTGTTCGACCCCAAATGGGGTCGCAACCCACAGGTTGAGAACCGCTGCACTAAAGGAACTGTTTTATGTTGAGGACGGCCAGTCCGTTCATTTAGTGACCGTTTCAAAATTACAACGGCACCTGAAAAAAAAGCGGCTTTCAGACCGGTCCTCACCCTTACAACCGTCACACCATCTCTGTGGCTGCGGGAATCAAAATTTGGGTGCCTGTATTTACGGCGGATGTCCTGGGGGTCACGTGATCTCCATTTGGGACCTTCCCTGCCCGCTTCCAACAAGGAGGAAGGTCAATGGGGGAAAGCCAGATTCGCTTAACGACGCTGGTGAAAAACAGTCTTAAAACTGGGGGCGATCCACTTAACAACCGCCAGTGGAGATACCAGGTTCCAATTGGGGTGGTAAGTCAAGAGCTACCTGTACTTTTGTGATAAGGTCATAGGAAGAGAGCCTTGCAAATCTGAAGGCACCTCAGCCAGTTCCCATCGTATCCTTCGAAGCTTCATACCTGTTTGGGATTCTGGAAATATCTATGGATTCTCTTGAAGAGACATAGGGGATCACAACCACTTTTTTCAGATCCGGAAGTCCTAAAAGAAAAAGAAAAAAAGGGTCAGAAACGCAAAGATGACCAAATAGCAACAGCCCTTAGACTTATATGCCGCTTCACAGCCCTCTCTAAGCAGTTTGTAAAGCCTATTTGCCCCCAACAATCTGGGCCCTCATTTTACCGACCTGGGAAGGGTGGAGGGCTGAGTCAACCTTGAGCCGGTCAGGATCAAACGGCTGGCAGTGGGCAGAATTAGCCTGCAATACTGCATTCTAACCACTGTGCACCATGGAAGGAAGGAAAGAAGGAAGGAAGGAAGGAAGGAAGGAAGGAAGGAAGGAAGGAAGGAAGGAAGGAAGGAAGGAAGGAAGGAAGGAAGGAAGGAAGGGGAAAGAGATGGGAAGGAAGGAGGGGAGAGAAAGGGACAGAGGGACATAAGGAAGAAAGGAAGGAAGGGATGGGAGTGAGCAAGGAAGAGAAGGGGTAGAAAGGTAGGGGAAGGAAGGAAGGAAGGAAGGAAGGAAGGAAGGAAGGAAGGAAGGAAGGAAGGGGAAAGAGATGGGAAGGAAGGAGGGGAGAGAAAGGGACAGAGGGACATAAGGAAGAAAGGAAGGAAGGGATGGGAGGGAGCAAGGAAGAGAAGGGGTAGAAAGGTAGGGGAAGGAAGGAAGGAAGGAAGGAAGGAAGGAAAAGGGAGGGAGAGAAGAGAGGAAGGGGAGGGAAGAGAAAGGGGTAGGAAGAAGGGAAGAAAAGGGAGGGAGGGAGGGAGGGAGGGAGGAAGGAAAAGGGAGGGAGAGAAGAGAAGAGAAGAGAGAAGGAAGGAAGGAAGGGGAGGGAAGAGAAAGGGGGAGGAAGAAGGGAAGAAAAGGGAGGGAGGGAGGAAGGAAGGAGCAATCGCACTAGCATCAGCCCTTAGACTTATATACCGCTTCACAGTGCTTTCCAGCCCTCTCTACGCAGTTTACAGAGCCGGCATATTTGCTCCCAACAACCTAGGTCCTCATCTGACTGACCTCAAGGATGGAAGGCTGAGCCAACCTTGAGCCAGTTTAAGATCGAACTGCCGGCAACCGGCAGTGCGCAACATTAGCCTGCAGGACTGCCTTCCATCCACTGCACCACCACAGCTCTTTATGGCACATTTCTTACGTCGCCTTCCGACAGGGGGGCGAGGAACCCTTTTCAAGCATGAAACAGCCACCGACTCACCTTTGACCACCCTCTGCAGCTTGTCCAGGTGATTGTGCCGTTTCCCGTTGTAGACGACGGCTTCGACGGAGAAGATTAACTTGGGTTGAATTTGGGAGAACCGGTCCAGGACGCCCTGCGGGCAGATGGCGAGAGCGAAGCAGACCTTAGCAGAGACTTCAACCAACATGGATGGAAAGGTTGGCTTTTAGTTACCGGCGGTCCTCAACTTACTAACGTTCATTTAGCGACCGAAATGACAACAGCGCTGAAAAAAAAGCAACTGACGACCACGGTTCACACTTACGACCTTTGTAGCCTCCCCAGCTGCTTGGCAACTGGTTCATACTTACGACCGCTGCGGTCTCCCCAGGTCATGTGATCAACTTCCAGCCAGCAAACTCGACTGGGAAGCCGTGATTCACTTAGCAACCGGGTGACCAAGTCGTCAACTGCGGTGACTCACCTCACAACGGTGGCAAAGAAAGGTCGTAAAGTGGGGCAAAGCTCGCTTGAAACAAATGTCTCCCTTCGTGACAAAAAACGGGGGGCCCAATGTGGTCGTTAAGTCGAGGACCACCTGTGTTTATTGTTTTTTTTTGTTTGTTTTTAGAGCCTTTGCCATCTCAGCAAATGATTCTGTACAACTCACAATTTTCTCCAGGTTGTCCTAGCTCAGGTGGACCGTAACATCTCTAGCCAACCCCTTCCGTGCAGAAGAGATCTCTCAGAGGTCCAAGACAAAGGTAATTTACTAGAATAGAATAGAGCTGGAAGGGACCTTGGAGGTCTTCTAGTCCAGCCCCCTGCTCGAACAGAAGAACTTATACCATGGATACCTAGGGGACCGTCTTCTGCCACATACTTCCCTTCGACCGGTGAGAGCGCACAGGGTCGGCCTCCTCCGGGTCCCATCAGCGAAACAATGCCGTCTGGCGGGTCCTAGGGGGAGGGCCTTCTCTGTTGTGGTGCCCACCCTCTGGAACCAACTGCCTCCTGAAGTCCGTGCTTCCCCCACTCTCCCGGCCTTCCGGAGGAATCTTAAGACCTATCTTTGCCGGCAGGCCTGGGGTTGACTGTGGAATGTTGAGTGAATGATGAATGCGTCTGGGGTTGTATTTTTTTAATGATTTTTAGATTTGGACTTAGTTTTGAAGTATTGTTTTGTTTATGTTGTAAGCCCCTCCGAGTCTTCGGAGAGGAGCGGCATATAAGTCCGAAAAATTAAATTAAATTAAATTAAATCAAATCTCAGTCTAGTCTCTTCTTAAAAACCTCCAGTGATGGAGCGCTCACTATTCCTGTTCCACTGGTTAATTGTCCTCACTGTCAGGAAGTTTCTCCTCAATTCCAGGTTGCTTCTCTCTCTGATCAGTTTCCAACCATTGTTTCTTCTTCTGCCCTCTGGTGCTTTGGAGAATAATGTGACCCCCCTCTGCTTTGTGGCAGCCCCTCAAATACTGGAACACTGCTATCCTGTCTCCCCTGTTTTTTCTTTTCTTTAGACTAGCCAAACGCAAGTCCTGCAGCCGTTCTTCGTATGTTTTAGTCTCCAGGCCTTGGATCATCTTAGTTGCTCTTCTCTGAATTTTTTCCAAAGTCTCAACATCTTTCTTGTGATAGGGTGACGAAAATTGTATCCCAGGTGTGGCCTCACTAGGGTTTTATAAAGCGGTACTAATACCTCGCGTGATCTTGATTCTATGCCTCTGTTTATGCAACCCAGGATTGTATTGGCTTTTTTGGCTGCTGCTGCACACGGCTGGCTCATGGTCAAGGGATCGTCCACTAGGACTCCAAGGTCCCTCTCACCGTTGCTGTTTTTAAGCCAGGTCTCACCCAACCTGTACTTGTACCTTTGATTCCTTGGATGTAATTCCTCCTTGCATCCAGAGATGGAGGAGATTTAATTTACTCAGACAAGCCAGGACCTGTAGTAGGGACACACTGTCCTAGTCAGGCCACCAGGCACAATGGGTCTTCTGTTCAGCTTGTTCCACCATTCAAGGAACTAGCTGTGACCTCTCCAAACATCTCCAGCGGACAGAAGCCAAGCCATGTTACAGCCTCTTATTTTCATGTTGCAAGTTTGCTTCCAATTCAGCATGTGAATGACTTTTAAAATTAAATACAGCCGAGATCTTAATTGCCATGTCCAATGCCCTAAATTACACACACACACACACACACACACACACACACACACAAACTGTGACTACAAGTATCAGATCCATTTCCCCCCCCCCCTAAAAGCTCAGCCTTTGGATTAAAAGCAGGGGAGCTTGACTACCCTTATGGTGATGCCATAATAAAGTCAAGTCTGAAGTCAACAGGTTGTCCTCCATTTACGACAATGCAGAACTTCCACTGCTAAGCAATGTGGTCATTAAACGAGCCAGGCCCAGATACAACTCTTGCCATCGTCACTAAGCAAATCGCACAGTCATTAATCAAATCTAAGTTTCTCCCATGGATTTTGCTTACCAGAAGCTGGCTGGGAAGGTCACAAATGACACTCCCGCGATAACACAGCCCGGACACGGCAACGGTCGTAAATACCGGCCAGTTTCCAAGTGTCCCAATTTTGATCACATGGAATGAGGTTGTATCAGTTCCTTTCTTCAAAATAACAGAGTTGGAAGGGACCTTGTAGGTCATCTAGTCCAGCCCCCCGCCCAAGCAGGAGACCCTACACCATTTCTGACAGAGGGCGCTCCAGTCTCTTCTTGGAAGCCTCCAGTGAGGAAGCTCCCGCAACTTCTGTTCCATCGGCTGATTGTCCTCACTGTCTGGAAATGTCTCCTTCTTTCCAGGTTGAATCTCTCCTTGATCAGTTTCCATCCGTTATTCCTTGTCCAGCCTTCAGGTGCTTTGGAGAATAGGTTGACCCCCTCCTCTCTGTGGCAACCCCTCAAATATTGGAGCACTGCTATCCTGTCCCCCCTCGTCCTTCTCTTCATCCCCAATTCCAGCAGCCTTTCCCTATGTTTTAGCCTCCAGTCCCCTGATCATCTTTGTTGCTCTTCTCTGTGCTTTTTCTAGAGTCTCAACATCTTTTTTATAGTGTGGAGACCAAAACTGGTTGCAGTATTCTAGGTGTGGTCTTACTAAGGCAGTGATGGCGAACCTTTTACAGATCCAGTGCCCAAACTGCAACCCAAAACCCACTTATCCATCACCGGGTGCCAGGTGGGCGGGGCCGTGGTGGTCGTGGCAGGCTGGGTGGGCAGGGCCAAGGTGGTGGGGGCCAGTCCCTCACTATCTCCGGGGCAGGGCACGCGTGCCCACAGAGAGGGCTCTGAGTGCCGCCTCTGGCACGCGTGCCATAGGTTCGCCACCACTGGACTAAGGCTTTGTAGCGTGTTATCGGTGCCTCGCACGATCTTGATTGAATCCCTCTGTTAATGTAACTTAGGATCGCCTTGGCTTTCTTGGCTGTCAGTGTAAACCATTGGCTCATATTTAATTGATTGTCCACTAAGACTCAACAAGATCCCTCTCACAGTTGCTGCTATTAAGCCCAGTCTATATGTGCATTTTTGGTTTTTTCTTGCCCAAGTGTTGAGACTTTACTTTTCTCTACCGTGAATTACATTTTGTCAGGTAGGGTTTCAGCATCATTGTAACTTCGGTTGTTAAATGAACGGCCATAAGCCGAGGACTACTGGCATTGCTTTGCACCAACGGAAAGCGCAAATGCAAGAGGAGGATTTGAAAGGGAGGGGAGCCACTCACATTGATGCCAAAATCCGGCGACGTCGCGCTCCAGATGGCCCCGATGCTGGCAGCAGCTAGCATGGCCTCCACCGCGTGGATGCTGTTGGGCAGGTAACCTGGAAGGGTGGCCAAAACGGAAGAGGAACGGATGAAGGATGGATCGTTAGAGCAGAACTACTAGATTCTCTAACAGCTTTGTTGTTTCCTATGGAGCCCTCTTGTAAATTTGCAGGATTTCTTTTTTTCTTTCGGCAGGTATAAGTGTACATTCGAACTAGACTGTGATGTTTCTTTGTGTCGTGTGTGTGGGTGTGGGTGGGTGGGTGTTTGGGTGGGTGGGTGTTTGGGTGGGTGGGTGGGTGCATGGGGGCATATGCATAATGGTATTTTTTTGAGAGCTGAATGTAACGAAATTTCATTTTTAATGTATGCTGATTAGTGTACATTTAAAGTGACAATAAAGTTTTTATTGTATTTTACTCTATGCGCTATATTCTATTCTACCCTATTCTATATTGTTTTACTCTATTCTGTATTCTGTTCTACTCTACTATTCTATATTCTATTTTACTCTATTCTGTATTATACTCTAGTCTATATTCTATTCTACTCTATTCTATATTGTATTCTACTCTATTCTATTCTTTTATTCTACTCTATTCTACATTCTATTCTACTCTATTCTTTTATTCTACTCTATTCTATTCTATATTTTACTCTATATTCTATTCTATTCTATATTCTATTTTACTCTATTCTGTATTATACTCTATTCTATATTCTATTCTACTCTATTCTATATTGTATTCTACTCTATTCTTTTATTCTACTCTATTCTATATTCTATTCTACTCTATTCTTTTATTCTACTCTATTCTATTCTATATTTTACTCTATATTCTATTCTATTCTATATTCTATTTTACTCTATTCTGTATTATACTCTATTCTATATTCTATTCTACTCTATTCTATATTCTATTCTACTCTATTCTTTTATTCTACTCTATTCTATATTCTATTCTACTTTATTCTTATTCTACTCTATTCTATTCTATATTTTACTCTATATTCTATTCTATTCTATATTCTTTTACTCTATTCTGTATTATACTCTATTCTATATTCTATTCTACTCTATTCTTATTCTACTCTATTCTATTCTATATTTTACTCTATATTCTATTCTATTCTATATTCTATTCTATTCTACTCTATTCTATATTGTATTCTACTCTATTCTTTTATTCTAGTCTATTCTATATTCTATTCTATATTTTACTCTATATTCTATTCTATTCCATATTCTATTCTACTCTAGCCTATTCTATTCTACTCTACTCTATTCTATGTTCTATTCTATATTCTATTCCATTCTACTGTATATTCTACATTCTATTCTACTATATTCTATATTCTATATTCTATATTCTATATTCTATATTCTATTCTATTCTATTCTATTCTATTCTATTCTATTCTATTCTATTCTATTCTATTCTATTCTATTCTATTCTATTCTATTCTATTCCATTCTATTCTACAATCTATTCTATTCTATTCTACAATCATTCTATTCTATTCTATTCTATTCCTATTCCATTCTATTTCTATTTCATTCTATTTCTATTCTATTCTCCCACTTAGGCCACCAAGTGATCAAGAAAGTCAAAGTTGCATGAGATCAGTTGCCCCAGAGCCGTCCCTGATGCCTCCCACCTGCCGGGTCTAAATTGCCGACTCCCCCGACAGGTGACACAACCCGGTTGAATTGCCCAAAGCAAGAGCTTGCACAATCCCAAACCATGTCTGAGAAGAGGACGGGGAAGCCCCACGTCCTCCCCTTCTCCTTGAAAGCCCACCCACCCATCCGACTACAAGGAAGAAGATCCTGCATCCAGCAGGTCCCTCAAGACTCGGGCTGGACCCCTTGTGGGAGGACCATCGAGGTGCAAAGGAGAGAAATGGTTGCAGACACCCAGCCCCAAACTGGTCCTTCAGGCTTGGTGGCAGATTTTGAAAACTGATGGGAACCTGACGCTTACCTCCTTACTAGGCCCAGATCTGGCTTGGCTGGTTTGAGCCACAAAGCCAAGATCGGTTGTGTAAGTCACAATGAGGAGCTTGATAATCCTGCTCAGCCCAGGCCAGAAAGATCAGGGGTAGTCAACCGTGGCTCTTTAAGACTCGTGGACTTCAATTCCCAGAATTCCTGAGCCAGCATGAGGGAAACTTTGGCCCCTTCATGACTCCTGGACTTCAACTCCCAGAATTCCTGAGCCAGCATGAGGGAAACTTTGGCCCCCTCATGACTCGTGGACTTCAACTCCCAGAATTCCTGAGCCAGCATGGGGGAACAATGGCCCCCTCATGACTCGTGGACATCAACTCCCAGAATTCCTGAGCCAGCCATGCTGAGGGGAAAGGGAGAGGTTTCCAAGCTGAGCCAGGCTGGCTCAGGAATTCTGGGAGTTGAAGTCCACGAGTCATAAAGCAACCTAGGCCTAGGCCAGAGGTAGGCAACCTTGGCTCTTTTATGACTTGTGGACTTCAACTCCCAGAATTCCTGAGCCAGCATGAGGGAACTATGGCCCCCTCATGACTCGTGGACTTCAACTCCCAGAATTCCTGAGCCAGCATGAGGGAACTATGGCCCCTTCATGACTCGTGGACTTCAACTCCCAGAATTCCTGAGCCAGCATGGGGCAACTATGGCCCCTTCATGACTCGTGGACTTCAACTCCCGGAATTCCTGAGCCAGCATGAGGGAGTTATGGCCCCTTCATGACTCGTGTACTTCAATTCCCAGAATTCCTGAGCCAGCATGGGGGAACTATGACTCTTCATGACTCGTGTACTTCAACTCCCAGAATTCCTGGGCCAGCATGAGGGAACTATGGCCCCCTCATGACTCGTGGACTTCAACTCCCAGAATTCCTGAGCCAGCCTGGCTCAGCTTGGAAACCTCTCCCTTTCCCCTCAGCATGGCTGGCTCAGGAATTCTGGGAGTTGAAGTCCACGAGTCATAAAAGAGCCAAGGTTGACTACCCCTGGTTTACAGGTAATCCTCAAATGAACGGCCACAATCGGGACCAGCATTTCCATTCCTAACCAAAATGGTTCTTGAATGAGTCGAATCAGAGATTGTGACCTTTGTTTTTCCCCCATGGCCAAGCCAATCATTGCAGTCGTTAAGTGAATGGTATGGCCATTAAATGAGTCCAGCTTCCGCCGTTGAGTTTGCTTGGGGAAAGGTCACAAAATGGCGATCACGTGACCCCCCCAGGATGCTGCAATGGTCCTAAGTGTGAAGCAGTGGCCACGTGCCCGGATTCAGACCAGGTCACCACGGAGACGCTGCAATCGCTGTGAGAGTAGCAGTTGTGACTCACTTCCTTCGGAGTTGTTGCAACTTTGAGCAGTCACTAAAGGAGGGGTCCTAAAGCAAGGACCACCTCTAACACACACCACTCCAAATTCAGTGGGAAAACTAACTCCACTTCTAACCTAATTGTCAACGCTGCTAACGTTGGACGTTCTTTCTTTGACAACATCTGGAGATGCAGCCTTTTTCGTCCTTAGGCTTTACTCTTAGAATTAGATGATGCTGGGGGAGGAGGAGGAAGGTGATGGGAGTTAGTTAGACATAACAATATGGTAATAGGGTGTGAATTCAGGGCTTTTGAAATAAGAGATGATAAGGAATGGCAAGGGCTGGAGAACAGGAGGGAAAGCCTGCATTTCAAACTAATTGGAGAAGGTGATTTACAACAGGTGGGAATTGGGTTTGATACTGTGTGCTAAGGGGAGGGGAATCCAGATTTTGGCTTCAACTATGTTAGTGCTGAAGCTATGTTACTCCAATAAAGATTCTTTAAGGTAAACAATGGCTCGAAGTTCTTTGAAGACTTTCATCTGTCAGAACCATGACACTAACTTTGGAAGCATCTCAACCCAAAGGCTGGAGGAGGACTAGGCAGAAATATGGATTAAGTTGCCACTTATTTTTTTTTTTTGGCACACAACTCCCAATAGGGAGCCAAGTTCCAGGCCTCACCTCCACACACACACACACACACACACACACACACACACACACACACACGTTACTCAAGACCTTCTCCAAGGGGAAAACCCAATGCAAATCGATGCAGTGTCAATTGCCGCATTGCAACACAAGGGACGATGGAGCAAGAGACCCAATTGCAGGTCAACAGCAAGACACGAGCTGCCAATGTTGACCCTGAGGGCAGAAGAGGTCAAAGGAAGGCCTGTGGTTTGTGCAAGAGATCGAGGTCCTTCTTGACTGAAAGGGTGCTGGAGAGCAACACGGCAGGTAATTTTCCTCCAATGAGGTCCTTGGTGCTCCCGGAGCTTGCAGACATTTCATTACACAACTAGGTGACATCATCAGTGCTAGAAGGGAGAGGGGTTTGGGAGGAGGAGGAGGTGGAGGAGGAGGTGATTGTGGAGTCCTTGGTGCTCTCTGAGCTTGGTTGTTTTCTTGCAGACTTTTCATGATCCAACTAGTGAATGCCATCAGTGCTAGAAGGGACAGGTGTTTGTGGTGGTGGTGGTGGTGGTGGTGGAGGAGGAGGAGGAGGAGGAGGAGGAGGAGGAGGAAGAGGAGGTGGAGGAAAAAGAATGTGGGGTCCTTGGTAGTCTCTGAGCTTGGCTGTTTTCTTGCAGACATTTCATGACCCAACTAGGGAACATCCCCAGTGTTAGAAGGGAGTACGGTTTGTGGAGAGGAGGAGGAGGAGGGGGAGGAGGAGGAGGAAGAGGGGAGGGGGAGGGGGAGGGGGAGGAGGAGGGGGAGGAGGGGGGAGGAGGGGGGAGGAGGAGGAGGAGGAAAAAGAATGTGGGGTCCTTGGTGGTCTCTGAGCTTGGCTGTTTTCTTGCAGACATTTCATGACCCAACTAGGGAACATCCCCAGTGTTAAAAGGGAGTACAGTTTGTGGAGAGGAGGAGGAGGAGGAGGAGGAGGAGGAGGAGGAGGAGGAGGAGGAGGAGGAGGAGGAGGAGGAGGAGATGAAGATTGTGGGGTCCTTGGTGCTCTCTGAGCTTGGCTGTTTTCTTGCAGACTTTCATGAGCTATCTAGGGAACATCATCAGTGCATGGTTACCTAGTTTGGTTATGAAATGACTGCAAGAAAACCACAGTCCTTCTCTTCCTCCTCCTTGCAAATCCCACTCCTTCTATAACTGTTGATGTTACCTAAATGGGTCATGAAATGTCTGCAAGAAAACCAGCACGCTCAGAGACCACTGAGGACCCCACAGTTCAACCCTAAGCTAAGATTATCTTCTAATTTCCTTCCTTTTCTTCTTCCATTCTGGACATCAGAAGCCCTCAGCTCCACCTCCAGCCCAAACACAGATTCCCAAGACCCTTTTATAAGTTACAAATGTGTGGCAACATAAACATAAGCCCCCCACACACACACACATCTCTGTCAAAAAGGCTCAGAAAAGTCTCCCATACTTCAAGGGGATTCCGCTTGAGACCCCCATTTTTCACCTGTTATTTATTAGGTTTTTGTCTTTTTGTTTTCAATAACTGTCAATTTTTTAGTGTCCCATCTCGGCAACGCTTGGCTAAAAGTCACCCAACCTGTTCTTTCCTGAACCTATTCCAGTGGTGGCAAACCTATGGCACGTGTGCCAGAGGGGGCACTCAGAGCCCACTCTGCGGGCATGCACGCCTCACTCTTTGGCTAAGTCTTTGCAGGAAAAAGGCATTTCTCAAGCCGCTTCCTAGCCAAAACAAGCCTCCGGAGCGAGCGCGCTGTTTTCAGCTTCGAATTATATCAAATCTGACACCAGAAACAGATTAGCAGATGACTTGAGTGCTGCGTGTGTTGCTCTCAAACTTACAAAGTATGAGCCAAGGTTAGACAAATGATCAGCCTGCATACAACAGCAAAAATGACATTAATTGCTCAAAAGCATGCCAAATGCAAACTTTCACCTTTCAGTAAAACGTTGTTTGTATCACTGAAAGCTTTGTCACTGTGTTTTTCTTTGAAGACAAAAGATGTTAATGTAGGAGTTGTTTTTGCTAAACTAAAACCTCAGTGTTCAGATTAAATTGCCGATAAATAAGTGGGTTTTGGGGTTGCAGTTTGGGCACTCGGTCTCTACAAGGTTCGCCATCACTGACCTACTTCCGTGCATTCCTTTCTGCAGAGTTTCTTCAGGCGGTCAAGATTTGAGGTTTGCATATCCTGGCTGAAAGAAGAATTGCTGGAAGGAGAAAAACTGGACTCACCCACCACCCTGTCTCCGGGCTGCACTCCCAACTTCCTCATGGCCGCAGCATAGAAAGCCACCTGGTGCCTCAAGTCATCAAAGGTCACTTTTTCTATCTCTTCCTTGCCTTCCCCTAAGGAAACAAGATCAGATCCGGTTGCAGGTTTGCAGCAGGAAGTCAAAAACAAATAATATATTAACCTCCGAAGAAATTAGCAGGTTCAAAGGCAGAGATGTGGTCCAGCCAACTAGCTGCTGGATGCACAAACCCACAATCTTCCACACAGGCATCCCAAAACCATCATTTCTCCCCCACACACACACACACAACCCAAGTGCTCCTTGTAAGAAAGAGAGTCCCAAATCTTCAAATTTAATCCAGGGTGTTTCCCCACCCTCCACCCCCCCACCCAGGTTCCAGAAATAATTACTAGGGCAAGCACAGGCAATGTTCCCGATTGTTCTTGTGCATCATTGCTAAGTCAACACAATTTGCAAAAATTCTTCGGCTGAAGGAGGCGAGGCAGAGGGGGGCGGGGTCTCGCCGGGACTTAAAAGGGTTTTTTTAGCAGCCTGGAGAAAATCCAGGTGTGCAAAGGAAATGAATGTAAGATGCACAAACAGTGCAGTATGTCTGCAGTGGTACTTGCGAAGGTTTAGGGCAATTATGGATGTAGCGAAGAAGTTGCCTTCTGCAACTCCATCTACCAAGGGAGAGAGCAGAGAGGGAATCTAGAAAAAAAAAACCCAGAAAACACACACACACACACACACACACACACACAACTCCAGCACCCACAACGTCGAGAGGTTTTTGGGCGACGTGAAGTATTCCTGCAACCTCTAACGAAAGAGCCGTTGGATTGGGTGGAGGAATGCTCGAGAAGGATTTTTTTTAAAAAAAAGAGGAGGCAGGGATGGGAGACCACAAGGAAATCCCGCCCTGTAAACCAGAGTGGGCGGAGGCCCTAAAAGATAACGCTGGGAAATTATTCCCACTAAGATGATAATGAAGATGAAGATGAGAAAGAGAGAGAGAGATCTGAATAGTCATAGATCCGGCGGTCACGAAGACTCGCACAGGGGACTTACGTGCGGCATAGAGGGCGATTTTGTCGTTCTCCTCATGCTTCAGGAGGTTTTCGGCATAGTTTAGACGGCTGCCTTTAAACCATTCAGGAACATCTGTGATGCCCTTGGAGGGATCAATCACCTGGTGGAGACACGTCAAGCATCCTTAACAGAAGACTTTGCAGCCAGGTAAGGCAGAGGTCCCCAACCTATGAGCCATGGCCCACTACCGGCCGTGGCCTCTTGGCCAGCAGACCACGTTCAGTGGCGTTCATGCGCGGGGTCACCCCTTGCCCTTGCGCCAGCGCTAAGCGAGCCACGCACCAGCACTGCTTGAGGCGTGAGCCTCTCGCCAGCGCTAGCAGCCCCATTTGCAGAGCGCGCATGCTCACAGCCCCGTTCGCGTGCACACAGCCCCATTTGTGTATGTGTGCAGGCGCGTATAAAGGTGCGTGTCCCTCCTTTTCCCTCCGGGCCACCAATCAGAAAGATTGGCGACCCCTGATGTAAGGGCACAAAGGATCAATATTATGAGGGTCTTTCTCTGCCCCTCCTCGCCATTTGGGGGGGGACTCCATTACGCTCAGCTACAAGGGTACATTCCCCCCCCCCGGGGAAAAATAGGATCAGACTGGGTTACTACCGGGATGGGGCGACCACCAGGAAATCCAACCGGATGGGCACATTGAAAACAAAAAAAGGTGCTTTGGAAGAAGGCATTAGTTGCCTTCTGCTAAGAAGACTACAGATAGTCCCCAACGTACGACAGTTTGTTTAGTGACTGTTTGTGGCCTCCCCAGCTGGCTCCTGGCACGCAAAATCAGTGGGGAAGGTGGCAAATTGCAGATATGTGATGCTTCACTTAACAACCATGGGGCTTCATTTTAACCACCAGGGCAAAAAAAAAAGAAGTCATAAAATCCAGCAGGGTCACGTGATGTGTCATGTAACCCCCACACCACTTAACAATGAATTTTTCCAGTTCTTACCGTGGCCATAAATTGGGGGGCTATTTGTAGAGAGCCTTCCAACTTTAGCTGAGCTGGAAAAAAAGCCAATTAAGATCCACCCTGTTCATGTATGAGTGGGAGACTTTTAGGAAAATCCCCCCCCCCCGCAGACAAGATTGGAAATCCGAAGACCTCCTGGCCGAAGGCCACGCCAATCCAACATTCCCACCCAGGGCCGAAAACACAACTTTCGTCCCACCAACGTCAGCAGAGCTTGACCCAAAGTCAACGTTGCAAAGACCTTTTTTCAAGATTCCGATTAACAAACCCAACCAAGCAAACACCTAATCTCTTAATGTAAAACTTTATTGAGTACATCCTTTCGGCACGTGTGAAAGCGACGCCAGCTCTGGCAAGACCCCTCCCAAACCCGTGTAGTAAAAGCCTAGAATTCTCCCTCCTGATCAGGTCACGTTGCCCAATTAGGTGGAAAAATATTGTTATGAGAAAGTGTCTCTGGGTCTGGCCAGACGCCTGTTGCACCGTCCTTGATTCTCATGGTCTGGCTTCTTGATCTTTGAAGTCTGCATTGGCAGCTGAGGAGCAGTAATTGTCACACCAGCAAAACCGTGCTTCGAAATCTGACGTCTTGTGGAACATATAAACATATGTGATGGGATTGTGATAGCGTACAAAAGATACGGGATGTGGTGTTTAGGGAAATTAGAGAACCTTTGAAGGTAAATTTAGATATGTCACCGAGGATTGCATTACTGTTACTGGTGGAAAAACAAGATATAAATGAAGCCAAAAAAGGAACTGATTGTAAATTTGATAATGGCAGCTAGATTAGGGATGGTTAAATATTGGAGATGGAACTGGGTTATTCAAAGAAATGGGTGGTATAGTGAAATATGGAATATGGCAATAAATGATAAATTAATAACAAATTAAATTTAAAAAAGGAATGATTAAAGTAAACAATTATAATGAAATATGGGAGGATTTTATAAAAACAGTCTTGGTGGAAGACAAAGGAAATAAACCTACTCAAGAATATATATGCTATTTTGGAGGGAGTAAGGGCACAATTGAAATATATTGTATATTGTTAGTTGTTATATGAGAAGAAATATAGGTAACAAAAATGGTCTCCAGGAGGGTGGGTGCACTGTAATATTTGTATTTTGTATACTGTTTTTTATTTAGACTTATATGTATTATGTTTGCATTATTTGTATTTGAATAAATTTTTTTAAAAAGAAAGGAAAATTGACACCTTGTTGGAGAACAACAGAACTTCCCCCAACGGAAAAATGGTTGAAAAGGCCAGGAAAGTGGAGATTATTGACTTGCCCGATGATGGGAACGACCCCGTTCACCAAAGCTGGAGAAGACCACCGATAATGAGGTTGGCGGTGATATCCACCATCTTCTGCGTGACTCAGTCCCCAATTAACCTGGATAATCAGTCCATCGAAAACAGCTGTGTCCCAATATCTAAGGCAGGGGTAGGCAACCTTGGCTCTTTTATGACTCGTGGACTTCAACTCCCAGAATTCTGAGCCAGCATGGGGGAAACTTTGACCCCTTCATGACTGGTGGACTTCAACTCCCAGAATTCCTGAATTAGCATGGGGGAACTATGGCCCCTTCATGACTCGTGGACTTCAACTCCCAGAATTCCTGAATTAGCATGGGGGAACTATGGCCCCTTCATGACTGGTGGACTTCAACTCCCAGAATTCCTGAGCCAGCATGGTGGAAACTTTGGCCCCATCATGACTGGTGGACTTCAACTCCCAGAATTCCTGAATTAGCATGGGGGAACTATGGCCCCTTCATGACTCGTGGACTTCAACTCCCAGAATTCCTGAATTAGCATGGGGGAACTATGGCCCCTTCATGACTGGTGGACTTCAACTCCCAGAATTCCTGAGCCAGCATGGGGGAAACTTTGACCCCCTCATGACTGGTGGACTTCAACTCCCAGAATTCTTGAATTAGCATGGGGGAACTATGGCCCCTTCATGACTCGTGGACTTCAACTCCCAGAATTCCTGAATTAGCATGGGGGAACTATGGCCCCTTCATGACTCGTGGACTTCAACTCCCAGAATTCCTGAGCCAGCATGGCTCAGCTTGGAAACCTCTCCCTTTCCCCTCAGCATGGCTGGCTCAGGAATTCTGGGAGTTGAAGTCCACGAGTCATAAAAGGGCTAAGTTTAAAGACCCCTGGTTTAAATATTTAAATGTTTTTTCCTCACAGTCACGTGATCAAAATTCAGGCATTTGGGCAGGGGTAGGCCAGCTTGGCTCCTTTATGTCTCGTGGACTTCAACTCCCAGAATTCCTAAGCCAGCCATGCTGAGGGGAAAGGGAGAGGTTTCCAAGCTGAGCCAGGCTGGCTCAGGAATTCTGGGAGTTGAAGTCCTTAAGTTATGAAGGGGCCATAGTTTCCCCCATGCTGGCTCAGGAATTCTGGGAGTTGAAGTCCCCGAGTCATAAAAGAGCCAAGGTTGCCTACCCCTGGTCTAAGGGGTTGCCACAAAGAAGAAGCAATCAAGCTGTTAATTGTCCTCACTGTTAGGAGAAATCTCCTGACAATCAACCAGTGGAACAGAAGTTGCCTTCAGACGTTGTGGGTGCTTCATCACTGGAGGTTTTTAAGAAGAGCCTGCACAGTCACTTGCCTGAAATGGTATAGGTTCTCCTGCTTGAGCAAGGGGTTGGACTAGAAGACCTCCAAGGTCCCTTCCAGCTCTATTCTGATTCTGATCCAACCTGTTCTGCAAAGCTCCTGAAGGCAGGACAAGAAGCAACGGATGGAAACGAATCAAGGAGAGAAGCAACCTGGAACTAACGGGAAATTTCAAGCTGTTCCACTGCTTAATTGTCCCAGTAGGAGAAACTTCCTAACAGTGAGAATAATTAACCAGTGGAACTACCTGCCTCTAGAAGCTGTGAATGCTCCAACACTGGAAGTTTCAAGAAGAGACTGGACAACCATTTGTCTGAAATGGTAGAGGGTTTCCTGCCTGAGCAGGGGGTTGGACTCGATGACCTCCAAGGTCCCTTCCAACTCTCTTATTATCCTGTCAGCTTACCTCATCATAAAGCCGAGAATAGGCGATCCCGCTGAATTTCCAAAACTCTGCCCAAAAATCCGAATAATGCTGCACAGACCACTGATACAACTCGCTGTAGTTGGCTGGAAGCAAAAAACAAGAACCGCTGTCATTAAAACCTCTCCATAATGTTTTTCCCTAGAAAAGACCAGTCAGTCAGTTGCCTAAACCGGCAGAATCAGTTGAGGACTCTGCCATCTTTACTCCTTTTTTCTCGAGCAAAGCAAATGAAGCTGTTCAAATCAAAAAACCCCTTTACAGGTTTTACTCTCGTTTTGCTCATGCGCAGCATTGGTTGCCCAAAAAAAAAAAAAAGGAGCCAACTGTCAGGCCTGGAAAAAAAAAATTAAAATTATTGGTTGCCTTATTTGCTTGTCCGCAACAAACAGCTTCACGAGCACCTTTAATGCAAAGCTAATAAAATAAGATGGAAAAAAAATTTCCAGGGTTCGGCTAATGCTTCAAAAGAAGGAAGCCCCCCCCCCCAAAAAACTTGGTGCTATTTCTCTCTTCCTGATTTAACGGGTCAGTTGATGTCTCTCCATCTTGGCTTCTGATGCCCCCCCCCCAGGCAAACAAACCTGGTCTCTGAAATTACTAGAGCAAACAAAGATTGCTTCTGGTTATTTGCTCTCCTTTTATTTCCCTGGGGAAATAACAAGGAAGAAATGCATAACTGGCAAGGGGGGGGGGAGAAAAAGGGGATTATTTACAAAAATGAAGCTCTAATTATCGCGCAATGCTGAGGATAGCGCAGGACACCCCAATTCTATTCCTCTCCCCCTAAAGTTGTACAGGTTATTCTCGACTTACGACAGCTGAGCCCGACATAAGGCAGTGGTTATGTGAGTTTCCCCACCACCACAGTTGTTAAGTCAATCACTGCAGTTATTTTTTTAAGTCAGCAACACGGTTAAGTAAACTGGCTTTCTCATCGACTTTGCTTGCCAGGTGGCAAAAAAAGTGATCACAGGATCCCTGGACACTTCAACCATCATAAATATAAGTCATAAACATGCCAAGCATCTGAATTGTTATCATGTGATCCCCCGGAAAGCTGCAAAAGTTGTTAAGTGTGAAAAAGCTCACAAGTCACTTTTTTTTTTAAAATGCTGTTGTAATTTCACATGATCCCTAAATGAAAGTTGTAAGTTGAGAACTACCTGTATTATTATCAGGTTTTCCCAAATCTGTATTTACTTTTCCAGATCCAGTGAATAGTTTTCCCCAGCCATATTGTTTACTTGAAGAACAGAAGCCCGCAAAAGAAGTTGCTTTTTGCAGGGATGCTGCCTAATTAAACCAGATTTTATTTCCCAGCCTATCTCCCTTTATTTTGGAAACCCACACCCACGATCACACTTGTAAACTTGAGCAATAGCTGAGGGAAAAAATGCAAAAAGGAGAGCAACAGCTTCAATTGGATGCTTTGGCACATTTTATTTTTTTAACGCTAACACAACCTCATTTAAAATTGCACACACACACACACACAAAACACAAGGCCTTGCTTAATTCTCCTTCCCCATCTAAGACATTTTGCATTTATTTTTTCACATCAAGAATAAAGAGAAAACATTTGCCCAGTTATTCTTCTATGGATAAACAGAAAGCCCAAATTAAATCCATGCAGCATGGCAAGGTGTTGTTGTGTATCACACCCCGCTGACCCTTTAGGCCACAAATGGGGGGATCTGTAGTGTCCCAAATGACCAGAAGACCAAGCTGCAAGTCCCTAGTGCCTCTCCCCATGGGAACTGTAGTACAGAACCCTATGCAGGTGTTCTATTTTTGCTCAACAGAAAAAACTCAGCGGCCTAAAATTGTAAGAAACAAGAAATCCTGTAAAATGTTCCTTTTACAGCATACTGGCTCCGTTCCTAATAAAAAAAGCACCAGGCCTTGGCACACGTAAAACACACAACCTGCTCTCTTTGGGGAACCCGAACACACAACTGCAATCACACACCGATTTCTTTCTCTTTTCTACGGATTTCACCCTGCAGAGAAGAAAGGCAAGGCAAAGGGACTAGAAACCGGGCAGCTGATCCAAACTACATTGCAAAATGCTGATTTGTACAAGCCTTGAGGACTAGAGGCCCAGTTTCTTGGGAATTTTTAAAAAAAAAACAACAATAGATTTTCTCTGGAAGATGACACAAATCCACGTGGGACAGGGCTAAAATACAACACGATGGTTGCATTCTGGGGTCCTATTGATTGCAAGGCAAAAACTGGGGTGTTCAGACTGTCACCCAACAGTAAGAGGCCTCAAAGTCTTATTTATTTTATTATTTATGGAATATTTACGCTATCCCATCTCCCTTACAAGACGACTCTGGATAGCTTACAAGTTATAAAGCGAGGGGTCCCGGATGCTCTCTGAGCTTGCTTGTTTTCTTGCAGACGTTTCATTACTCAAACTAGGTGACATCATCAGTGCTAGAAGGAAGTGGAATTTATGGAGAGGAGGGAAGGAGGGAGGAGGAAGGAAGGAAAGAAGGAAGGAAGGAAAGACAGACTGACTATGGGGTCCTTGGTGCTCTCTGAGCTTGCTGGTTTTCTTGCAGACGTTTCATTACCCAACTAGGGAACATCATCAGTGGTAAAAGGGAGTGGAATTTATGGAGGGGAGGGGAGGGGAGGGGAAGGGAAGGAGGGAGGGAGGAAGGAAGGAAGGAAGGAAAGAAGGAAAGAAAGAAAGAAGGAAAGAAGGAAAGAAAGAAAAGACGGACTGACTACGGGGTTCTTGGTGCTCTCTAATCTTGCTGGTTTTCTTGCAGACGTTTCATTACCCAACTAGGGAACATCATCAGTGGTAAAAGGGAGTGGAATTTATGGAGGGGAGGGGAGGGGAAGGGAAGGGAAGGGAAGGGAAGGGAAGGAGGGAGGGAGGGAGGGAGGGAGGGAGGAAGGAAGGAAGGAAGGAAGGAAAGAAGGAAAGAAGGAAAGAAGGAAAGAAGGAAAGAAGGAAAGAAGGCAAGAAAGAAAAGACGGACTGACTACGGGGTTCTTGGTGCTCTCTAATCTTGCTGGTTTTCTTGCAGACGTTTCATTACCCAACTAGGGAACATCATCAGTGGTAAAAGGGAGTGGAATTTATGGAGGGGAGGGGAGGGGAAGGGAAGGGAAGGGAAGGAGGGAGGGAGGGAGGGAGGGAGGAAGGAAGGAAGGAAGGAAGGAAGGAAGGAAGGAAGGAAGGAAGGAAGGAAAGAAGGAAAGAAGGAAAGAAGGAAAGAAAGAAAAGACGGACTGACTACGGGGTTCTTGGTGCTCTCTAATCTTGCTGGTTTTCTTGCAGACGTTTCATTACCCAACTAGGGAACATCATCAGTGGTAGAAGGGAGTGGAATTTATGGAGGGGAAGGGAAGGGAAGGGAAGGGAAGGAGGGAGGGAAGGGAAGGAGGGAGGGAGGGAGGGAGGGAGGGAGGAAAGAAAGAAAGAAAGAAAGAAAGAAAGAAAGAAAGAAAGAAGGAAGGAAGGAAGGAAGGAAGGAAGGAAGGAAGGAAGGAAAGAAAGAAAGAAAGAAAGAAAGAAAGAAAGAAAGAAAGAAAGAAAGAAAGAAAGAAAGAAAGAAAGAAAGAAAGAAAGAAAGAAAGAAAGAAAGAAAGAAAGAAAGAAAGAAAGAAAGAAAGAAAGAAAGAAAGAAAGAAAGAAAGAAAGAAAAGACGGACTGACTACGGGGTTCTTGGTGCTCTCTGATATTGCTGGTTTTCTTGCAGACGTTTCATTACCCAACTAGGGAACATCATCAGTGGTAGAAGGGAGTCGAATTTATGGAGGGGAAGGGAAGGGAAGGGAAGGGAGGGAGGGAGGGAGGGAGGGAGGAAGGAAGGAAGGAAGGAAGGAAGGAAGGAAGGAAGGAAGGAAGGAAGGAAGGAAGGAAGGAAGGAAGGAAGGAAGGAAGGAAGGAAAGGAAAGGAAAGAAAAGATGGACTGACTATGGGGTTCTTGGTGCTCTCTAATCTTGCTGGTTTTCTTGCAGACGTTTCATTACCCAACTAGGTAACATCATCAGTGTAGAAGGGAGTGGAATTTATGGAGGGGAGGGAGGGAGGAAAGACGGACTGACTGACTATGGGGTCCTTGGTGCTCTCTGAGCTTGTTTTCTTGCAGACGTTTCATTACCCAACTAGGGAACATCATCAGTGGTAGAAGGGAGGGGAATTTATGGAGGGGAGGGGAGGAAGGGAGGACTATGGGGTCTTAGGTTTCTCTGAGCTTGCTTCTTTTCTTGCAGACATTTCATTACCCAGCTAAGGTAACATCATCGGTGCTAGTAAGTTTACTAGCTTATTATCACTGATGCTGTTACCTGCTTTGTGTAATGAAACATCTGCAAGAAAACAAGCAAGCCCAGAGAGCACCAGGGACCCCCATCTCATTTCAACCCCGAGCTACCAATATTCTCCTTCGTTGGAGTTCTAAAGTCTTAAGGGACCCTCTCTGCTGGCCAACACACCTGAGGACCCTCGCTCAGGTAACCCTCCCGCCTTGCCAATTACGTCAGGATGGGTCTGGTGTGTTCCCCGACTGCTCCCGTGATTGCACAAAGGCTCTGATCTTGCATCAGCCGGGCTGATGAAGACGTTGTCATGAGAAGCTACGGGCCTCGGGAAGGATAAAATATGTGGGTGGGATGCAGAATGGCTGGGCACATGCAAACATGTCTGACAGGCAAATTTAGAGGTTCTGCTAGAGGAGGGAGATGAAATGTGTGTGAGGGGAGGAATTTGGACCCGCTCCAGCTGCTGGGGCAGCAGAGGGTTCATTCACAAGCTAGACCCCCCGCCCGGTGCCAAGCAGCTTAGCACAACTGAAGCCCCCTTGGAGGAAGCTGAACTTCCTCGCTGCTGCAAGGTAGACTCCTTCCCCCTCTGGAGGCTCCACTCATCACGATTCAGGGCTGCCTACCTCCAAAATGCATCAAAAAATAAGGATCAAATCATCACCCTCTTAGGGCCATCCATCTTTCCCTCCGCTGCCAAGCCAGGGACCCCAGACCCAACAAGCCCCCATCAGCCCATTGTAAGGACGGCGCGCCTCCAACCTGCGGAGTGCGCCAGGTTGCCAACCCAGGCAGCGCATCTTTGCCCATTGCAAAGGCGGGGCGCCTACCTTGCAGGGCCGTTGTGTGTGGGGGGGGGAATCCCAAGAGGGGAGGCGGTTCTGCCTCCTGGGAGAGAACTGGGGTGCAACGGGAAAGGGGACCCCGCAAATGTACGGCGCGTGGCTTTTCTGCCCGGCTTCCCCGCAGGGGACTCACCCAGGCGGATGCCGTAAGCCGCGGTGACCGCCGCCCTGAACCGGTCCATGCTGGTGTTGCGCTTGGAGTCCGGCTCCCACAGCCGCTGCGCTTCCATGATCTCCAGCCGCCCAGACATCGTCAAGCTTAGGCACAGCCCGGCTTCCCCTCTGCCGCAGTCCTAGAAACGACCACCTCGCCGGTCCTAGCAGGACTGCGGAGCTCCGCCTCCTGCCGGCGCCTTTTATAGGACGCGTCACCTCCGCGCCGTCCGGGTGAACCTCCGCCAGAGGGCGGAGCAAAACCAAACCAGAAAAAAAAAGAGTGCGCGGATCCGAAAAGCCGATTTTTGCAACGGGCGTGCAAAATCCCCCCCACACACACACACACCATAAAAGCCGCCCCCCACACACACACCATAAAACCCGCCAAGTGCAACTTGCCAAGCAGGTTGACGCACGTGGGAATCCACACAACTCGGTTTTATGAATGTGTGGCTCCCTTTCTGACTTTCCTCTCATTGCAGAGCGTGGGGTTTTTTTTTTCCACAACAACTCTGCAAGGTAGGCCGGGTTGAGGAATAGAGGTGGAATCGGGTCGCGCAGGAAGCTCCCCCGGAGACCAGATTACTCTGAAATTTAAAATACAACTAGTCCTCGACTTACGACGCTTTGTATAGTGACCGTTCGAAGTTACAACGGCAAGGAAAAAGGGGATTTATGACCATTTTTCACACTTACAACTCATGCAGATCCCACGTGATCAAAATTCAGATGCCGGGCGACTGACTCATATTTACGACGGTCGCAGCGTCTTGGGGTCACGTGATCCCCTTTTGCGACCCTTTTTTTTGTAACAAATTTTATTAGTTTTATATATATAGGTCAGGGGTAGGCAACCTTGTCTCTTTTATGACTCGTGGACTTCAACTCCCAGAATTCCTCAGCCAGCCTGGCTCAGCTTGGAAACCTCGCCCTTTCCCCTCAGCATGGCTGGCTCAGGAATTCTGGGAGTTGAAGTCCACGAGTCATAAAAGAGCCGAGGTTGCCTACCCCTGGTATAGGTTAGGGGTAGGCAACCTTGTCTCTTTTATGACTCGTGGACTTCAACTCCCAGAATTCCTGAACCAGCATGACGGAACTATGGCCCCCTCATGACTCATGGACTTCAACTCCTAGAATTCCTGAGCCAACATGGGGAAACTATGGCCCCCTCATGACTCGTGGACTTCAATTCCCAGAATTCCTGAACCAGCATGGGGGAACTATAGCCCCCGCATGACTCGTGGACTTCAACTCCCAGAATTCCTTAGCCAGCATGAGGGAAACTTTGGCCCCTTCATGACTCGTGGACTTCAACTCCCAGAATTCCTGAGCCAGCATGGGGGAAACTTTGGCCCCTTCATGACTCGTGGACTTCAACTCCCAGAATTCCTGAGCCAGCATGAGGGAGTTATGGCCCCTTCATGACTCGTGGACTTCAACTCCCAGAATTCCTTAGCCAGCATGAGGGAGTTATGGCCCCTTCATGACTCGTGGACTTCAACTCCCAGAATTCCTTAGCCAGCATGAGGGAGTTATGGCCCCTTCATGACTCGTGGACTTCAACTCCCAGAATTCCTTAGCCAGCATGAGGGAGTTATGGCCCCTTCATGACTCGTGGACTTCAACTCCCAGAATTCCTGAGCCAGCCTGGCTCAGCTTGGAAACCTCTCCCTTTCCCCTCAGCATGGCTGGCTCAGGGATTCTGGGAGTTAAAGTCCACGAGTCATAAAAGAGCCAAGGTTGCCTACCCCTGGTCTAGGTAATCCTTGATTTGCAACAGTTCATTTAGTGACCATTCATAGTTGCAACGGCATTGAAAAAAGGAACTTAAGACCATTTTTCACACCGTCGCAGCCTTTCCTTGGGTCACGTGATCAAAATTCAGACGCTTGGCAACTGACTTGTATTTACGACGGTTGCTGTGTCCCGGGAAGGTCACGTGATCCCCTTTTGCAACCTTCTGACAAGTAAAGTCAATGGGGAAGCTGGATTCACTTAACAACCATGTTACTAACCTAACAACTGCAGTGATTCACTTAACAACCGTGGCAAGAAAGGTCATTAAATGGGAAAAATTCATTTAGCAACTGTCTTGCTTAGCAATGGAAATTTTGCCCTCAGTTGTGGTTATAAGTCAAGGACTAAATGTATGTATGTATGTATGTATTTAGGGGTGTGTGTTTGTGTGTGTGTGTGTGTATAAAGAAAAAGCATCACACTCAAAACTCAGATTCTTTGCAAAAAAAACCCCTCAATTACCAAAAAAACTCCCCAATTAATCAGTTTTAAACCAAATTATGTTAACCTATTAATACATTCACTGTCATGAAATGTTCAGGGGGAAAAAAACTTAGATTTCAAAATAAAATACATTTTTTTTCTTCCTACATTTGTTCAGGTTTATCTTTTCTTCCTGGCAGTCACCTGGGGCAGCCAACAAAGGTCATAAATCCATTTTAAAAAATAAAAACCTGCCGTAGCATTTGACCTGCTTTAAAAAGAAAAGGCATCCCACCCAAATAAACTCAAATTCTGTGCAAATAATAATAATAATAACCCCTGGATTATATTTAAAAGAAAAAAAAATAGATCAGTTTTAAACTCAGTCAGTTTTAGCTATTTCGTACATATAATGTAATGTGATGTGCAGAAAAAATAATTTTAAAAAAATGTGTAGCAACCCAGATCAGGGTTGAAAATCCCCCAATTGGGGTGCCAACCGCCAGGAGCTAGGCCCTTGGGGGGGGCAGGGCGGATGGATCCATGGCATCAGCGCACCACATCCAGAATGCAGCCCCCCCATTGGTGGATCTGGGTCTGGCCCCACATCAGCCCAGAGTCTCCAGCATGGGCCACCCAGCAAAACGATGGGAGGGCTGGAGCAGGCCGTGGCCCTCCTCAACCAATCAGCAGGAGACGTTTGCTGGCACTTGCTCCGGGAAAGCCAACGGGTGCCAGAGCTGGGGAGAGGCGTGCCCAATCAGCGCTCAGCTTTAACGGTAAGGCGAAAAGGATCCTTGGTTGGTTTTGATTTGCACACTCAACTGGGGGGTGGAGGTGGGGGGAGAGGAGGATTTGGGGAGCTGGTTGGTTTTGATTTGCACACCCAGCCAGGGGGGGAGAGGAAGGTTTGCAGAACTGAAATCATCTTGGTTTGCACACCCAGCCACAGGGAGGAAGATCTGGGAAACTGATTGGTTTTGATTTGCACACCCAGCCTTGGGGAACAGAATTTAAGAAACGCTTGGCCGGCCAGCTCTGGGGCTAAAAAAAAAAAAAAAAAAGAGTTATCTTCAGTCAACAAGGTGTTGTTGCAACAAGTTGGCCAGGAAGCTCAGGATGGGGTGAGCAGATGGACAACCCTGATTAGGTCAGGATTCCCTTTGACCCCGAGTAGCCTTGATATTTTGAAAGTTGCTAAAAAAAGAAAGTTGGATGGGTGGATTTGGAAGGTGGGCCGAGGTGGGGCAGAGACAATGCAATGTTGACACAACTGAAGAGTTGAGTAGGCCACCAAAGGTGTTGAGTAATCTTGGGCCACCTCCTGACTCTGTTGGGCAATTACACAATTACACACAATTATGGATCTAAGCCTGGGTTTATCGACTTTGGCAGCTTGAAGGGGGGAGGGGTTCTGGGAATCAAAATCCACCCATCTTCAAGTTGCCAAGATTGAGAAATGCTGGTTTAAGGGGGTGGGCAAACTCAACCTTCATCTTTGCACCGATGATGGTTCATTCAGTGCCAGGTTAAGCTAAATCTCCAGCAGGATTCTTTCCCCCTTTCTGATGGTGGTTAAAAGCCTAGATGGTCATTAACCGAGTTGTTTTGCCTAGGGTGGTTTGAAGAAGGAAGGAAGGAGGGAGGGAGGGAGGGAAGGAAGGAGATGGGAATGAGAGGAAGGAAGGAAGGAAGGAAGGAAGGAAGGAAGGAAGGAAGGAAGGAAGGAGGATAGGGAGGGAGATAGAAATGAAGGAGGCAGGCAGGCAGGGAGGAAGGAGATGGGAATGAGAGGAAGGAAGGAAGGAAGGAGGATGGGGAGGGAGATAGGAATGAAGGAGGGAGGGAGGTAGGGAGGAAGGAAGGAGACGGGAATGAGAGGAAGGAAGGAAGGAAGGAAGGAAGGAAGGAAGGAAGGAAGGAAGGAAGGAAGGAAAGGAAGGAAGGAGGATGGGAAGGGAGATAGGAATGAAGGAGGGAGGGAGGCAGGGAGGAAGGAGATGGGAATGAGAGGAAGGAAGGAAGGAAGGAAGGAAGGAAGGAAGGAAGGAAGGAAGGAAGGAAGGAAGGAAGGAGGATGGGGAGGGAGATAGGAATGAAGGAGGGAGGGAGGCAGGGAGGAAGGAAGGAAGGAGATGGGAATGAGAGGAAGGAAGGAAGGAAGGAAGGAAGGAAGGAAGATGTGGGAAGAAGGAAGGAGAGAGGGAGGGAGGGAGGGAAGGAAGTCGTAGGAAGAAGGAATATAGGGAGGAGGGAAGAAAGGAATGAATATAGGAAGGAAGGAAGGAGAATCAAATTTGAAAATTAAGATAAACCTGGATGAAATGAGAGACCGGCGCCACCATGAGACAACACTGACCATACAGTCCCAACTCCCTTTGGAAACGAACCTCGGGGACCATCCCTGCAGTCCTCTGGCACTTCTCTCCCTTCTGCTTTTCCTGCCCTTCTTTCCTCCCGTTCTCCCTCTTTCCCTTCCTCTTGGAGGGCCTGCCCAAATTCCCCAGAAGCCCCTTTTTTAAAACCCCAAACTCCCCCCCCCACCAGACCCAGGCCCCGGGACCCCGCGGGGGTCGCCCAGAGGGATCCGGGCGCGCCAGGAGCGCAAAGCGCGCGCAGCCCAGAGAGAAGCGCCTCGCCTCTTCTCTCCCCGCCGAGCCTGCGCCGGAACCTCCTCGGCCGCGAGAGAGCGCTGCCCGGCCGGGCGAGAGCGGCCGAGTCGAGCCGAGCCGAGCCGAGGCGGGGCAAGCGGGAAAAGCCGCCAGCCGAGCCGAGCGCGCCCGGCTGGAGCGCACGAACGAGCAAGGAGTGCCATGGCGAGCCGGAACGGGGCGCGTGGCGCGCTGCTGTCGCTGTCGCTGCTGCTGCTGCTGCTGCTGCTGCTGCTGGCCGGGCCGGGGGCGCGGGGGGCGCGGGGGTCCCGGGGCGCCGACAAGCAGAACAGCCTCCGGCGGGCGGCCAGCGGCGTGTACCAGGGCGCCAGCGGCCTCCTGGGCGAGGAGAACGTGCGCGCCCTGCAGAAGGTGAGCGGCGCCCGGAGGGTCCCGGCAAACGGGAGTGGGAGGGAAGGGGAAGGGAAGGGGGCGGGGAAGAGGAGGGTCTGGGGGCTTTGGCCCCGGCGGGGTGTGTGTGTGCAGAAGGGGGTCCCCGACTTTGGCGTGGGCGCCCAGGAGGGCGATTGGAGTGGTCCTGGCTGGCCCAATTGGGTGCCCGCGGTAAAGGTGACCTGGTAGGGAGGATGAAGATGAGCAGAGGTTGGGGGTTCCTGGTTGACCTGATGGCGGTGGAGGGTGTGATGCTTGGGATGAGGATCCATGGGAATAGAGCTGGAAGGGATCTTGGAGGTCTTCTAGTCCAGCCCCCTGCTCAAGCAGGAGACCCTAGCCTAGACCATTTCAGATAGGTGAAAAAACCTATCTATAAAAGCCACCAGTGATGGAGCACCCACAGCTTCTGGTGGCAAGCTGTTCCACTGGTTAATTGTCCTCACTGTCAGGAAGTTTCTCCTTAATTCTTCTCTCTTTGATCAGTTTGCAACCATTGTTTCTTGTCTGCCCTCTGGTGCCTTGGAGAATAAATTAACCCCTTCTACCTTGTGGCAGCCCCTCAAATACTGGGACACTGCTATCATGTCTCCCCTGTTTCTTCTTTTCTCTAGACTAGCCAGACCCAAGTCCCGCAGCCGTTCTTCGTATGTTTTAGTCTCCAGGCCTTTGATCATCTTAGTTGCTCTTCTCTGAATTTTTTTCCAAACTCTCAACATTTTTTTTTTTTTGTGATGTGGTGACCAAAACTGGATGCAGGGTTCCAGGTGTGCCTTACCAAGATTTTATAAAGTGGTACTAATACGATGATGACCGGGGCCTCTGATGAGTGAACATGGTCATGGTGGTGATGAGGATGATCAGAGACGTTAGAGATCCTAGTTGACCCGATTGCGGGCCCACAAGGTGACCTGATGGTCTTGGTGGTGGTGGTGATGGTGATGATGGTGGTGATGATGGTTATGGTGGTGGTGATGATGGTTATAATGGTGGTGGTGATGGTTATAATGATGGTGGTGATGGTGATGATGGTTATGGTGGTGATGGTGATGGTGGTGATGATAGTTGTGGTGGTGATGATGGTTATAATGGTGGTGATGGTTATAATGGTGGTGATGATGGTTATGGTGGTGATGGTGATGGTGGTGATGATAGTTATGGTGGTGGTGATGATGGTTATAATGGTGGTGATGATGGTTATGATGATGGTGGTGGTGGTGGTGATGGTGGTGGTGATGATAATCGAATATGTTCAGTATCCAGGTTGGCCCAGTTGGGACGCCCACTGAAAGTTAAGCTGATGATGGTGGGGATGGTCATGAAAGTGAACGTGGCAATGGGGGGGGGGGTCAACAGGAGATATTTGGTGCCCTGGTTGGCCCAGTTGAGGCACCTACTGGAAACTGACCTGATGGTGATGATGGGGAAGGTTTAGGAGAAGCGGGAGAACTTGTGCTACTCGTTCATCCAGGAGAAGACAGATCTCAAGGGTTTCCACCTCAGCACCGACTTGATGCCACATAATGAGTCGCTCAAGGCTGCGAAAAACAAGGAGGACCCGTTGGGAGGGGAGATTCATCCATAACATTACACAGTAATTGTCATGAGGAGATGCTTGGACAAAATTCTGGCGGGAGGAACTTTGTCAGGATGGAGAAGATGGTGGTTATGGTTGTAGCAAGGAATGCTCTGTTGTCTTCTCCTGGATGTCCTTCTGGGCCCGCCCATGTTCTCTCTTGCACCCAAGACTTTCCGTGAGTGAACTATGGCACTTTTCCTTTCTTTTGGAAGGAGAAGACCACCCAAAACCAAAGAAAGACCAAAGAATGCAAGGAATCTCTTTCAGCTTAACCTTCATTAACAAAATTTCTTTCCTAGATATTTTTTTTCTTTGGCTTCCTGGAAGTTGGTTCATTGCTGCTTTTTCCCCATCACAGCTCCTCAGCCGTTTGGGAGCACATGACAGGAACCCCACCCTGTGCAGATAAGGGGTTCAAAATCCAGGATAATGATTCATAAATACCTTCCTGCTGTGTCTTTTTGTCGCTGTCTCTTTCAAGTGTGGGTGAGGCAGGTATTGGTAGATCCCTGGCTGGCTGAGGTATTCTGGGAATTGAAGTTCACAAGGCTTAAAGTTGCCAAGTCAGGAAGCCCTGACTTACAAGACACAGAAGCAGTTGTGAATGCTCCAAAACTAGAAGTTTTTAAGAAGAGATTGGGCACCCATTTGTCTGAAATGGTACTATAAGGTTTGCTGCCTGAGTAGGGGGTTGGACTAGAAGACCTCCAAGGTCCCTTCCAACTCTGTTATTCTATTCTATTCTATTCCATTCCATTCCATTCCCCATTCTATTCTATTCTTTTCTATTTTCTTTTCTATTATTTTCTGTTCTATTCTATTCTATTTCTATTCTTTATTCTATTCTATTCTATTCCATTCTGTTCCATTCTATTCTCTGTTCTCTACTCTATTCTATTTTATTCTATTCTATTCTTCTCTATTTTCTATTCTTTATTCTATTCTATTCTATTCTATTCACTGTTCTCTACTCTATTCTATTCTTTATTCTATTCTATTCTTCTCTATTTTCTATTCTTTATTCTATTCTATTCTTCTCTATTCTCTATTATTCTATTCTATTCTTTATTCTATTTGATTCTCCTATTCTATTCTATTCTCTGTTCTCTATTCTATTCTATTCTTTATTCTATTCTATTCTTCTCTATTTTCTATTCTTTATTCTATTCTATTCACTGTTCTCTACTCTATTCTATTCTTTATTCTATTCTATTCTTTATTCTATTCTATCCTATTCTTTATTCTCTATTCTATTCTTTATTCTATTCCATTCCATTCCATTCCATTCTCCTATTCTATTCTATTCTATTCTATTCTATTCTATTCTATTCTATTCTATTCTATTCTATTCTTTATTCTATTCTATTCTTCTCTATTCTCTATTCTATTCTTTATTCTATTCCATTCTCCTATTCTACTCTACTCTACTCTACTCTACTCTACTCTACTCTACTCTACTCTACTCTACTCTACTCTACTCTACTCTACTCTACTCTACTCTACTCTACTCTACTCTATTCTATTCTGAAAACTGGATTTCTTTCCTAAGAAACACTTAAAATTGTAGAGGATGAACAGAGTCTTTATATTTTGCCTTTCCAGTTTTTCTCCAGACTGACGGAGCGATTCGTGTACGGAGTGGACGTTCTTGTCGATACATTCTGGAGGATATGGACAGATCTTCTAGATGTCCTTGGAATTGATGGTAGGTGGGCAAAACAGTAGCTGGGGCGGTCCTCTTGTTCCCCAAGCTTATTTTGATTTTTATTTGTTTTTATTTGATTATTACATTTATGTGTCAGCCACCCCACTGTCGAGCAACTCCATTTCACCTCGATCAAGTAAGGAGAATAATAATTTGTGAAGAGTCCCTTGCTATAAAGGAGACATGTCAAACACAAGGCCCGGGGGCCAGATGTGGCCCGCGAAGTGGTTTCATGTGACCCGCGAAGTCATCCTGGAAACAGTGAGGGAACGGCCTCTGCTGCCTTGGTCCTGGCCCAGGCCAGCCCGGAGCCAATGTACAATTTTGTGGTGGCCATCTACCGGTATGCTGAAATGCATTCAGCTCCATAAGCCCCCCCCCACATGGTCTGAGAGGAACAGTGAGTCTCCTCCAGTGGGCCATGCCTTGGCGCTTGCCCCGGTCCCACCTCCTTCTGCCAGAGACCCTCAGATCTGTCCCACTCCTGCCCAGGCCCCCACAGGCCCCCTTGACGGGAACGATGAAGAGCTGGCCACGAACGATGAAGAGCTGGCCACGCCCACCCAGTAGGCCACACCCACCCCATCCAAGCCCACCCAGTAGGCCGCACCCACTCTGGCCACACCCCCCCGAGGGCAACCGCAATGCTGATGCAGCCCTCAATGAAATTGAGTTTGACACCCCTGCTCTAAAGGAAGGTTATTTAATCATGGATATTTTATAGTTAATTGAGTGGGTTTGAGGAATTCTGGGAGTTGAAGTCCACAAGTCATAAAAGGGCCAAGTTTGAAGACATCCGATGAATGTTTTTTTTTTTCAGTTGTCGATGCTTGTTTTCCCACCTTGGCGGAGCGAGCGTTGACGGTTTCTGCTCTGATTGTTTTCCAGGATCCAACCTGACCCATTATTTCAGCCACACCGCCCTAGCCAACAATCCCGCTCGGGCCCTTCTGCTGATCGGGGCCATCTTGTTGGCTTATTGGTTCGTGTCTCTGCTCTTGGGATTCTTCTTCTATCTCCTGCACGTCCTGTGCGGCCGTTTCTTCTGGATCATCCGGATTGTCCTCTTCGCTCTTTCCTGCGTCTACATTCTTCAGAAATACGAGAGCGAGCCCGAACACGCCGTCCTTCCCCTCTGCTTCGTGGTCGCCGTCTACTTCATGACTGGTCCCGTGAGCTTCTACTGGCGGAGGAACAGCCACAACACCCTGGAGGAGAAGATTGATCACCTTGACAGCCAGATCAGGCTTCTGAACATCCGTCTGTCTCGCGTGATCGAGAACCTGGACCGTGGAGGCGACTAACGGGAAAGTCACGCTTCGCGCAGGAACACACACAGGCGATCTGGGAAATCACCACGTCTCGTCCACAGCGAGGCGGACATTGGGGTCAAGGAAGGGTGCGCCATCCCGGCCATTAAGTCTTTGTGCGTAGCTTACCTGTCCATACCCTGAACGAAACATTAATTAACTTGTAAGATAGATTAGCTGTACATTCAAAGATGTTCTCCCATAAGTAGGGTTTTATCTGCTGTTTTCCAACATCTTTTGTAAAAAAAAAAAAAACAGAAGAAAGAGGGAGGGAGGGAGGGAGGGAGATTTGATAAAGGCCCGTGAGGTTGTTGGTTTCAAGCGACAAAATTCTCTATACACTGGACACCAACTTCACCTTCAGAAAGAAGTAAGGAAGCATGAAGAATTCGACCAGCGTTAGGAGGATCTGTTTTTCTTTCCTTCTTTTTTCCATCCTCCCTTCCGTCATAATTTCATGTTGTGCCTCGTTTCATCTTTTTCATAGAATTGCAGAGGAAAAGTAATACGTTTGAGTCAGATCCATATATCGTTCATCCTGAATTTTGAAAGCAAGATACGTTGCGTCCTTCGGAGGCCAAGCACGAGCATCAAAAGTGCTTTTGTGTTGTTGTTCTTTTTCTCCTGTCAGTTTCATTAGAAATTTGGCCCTTTCTTTTGCCTACACACAAACACACACACGCACCAAAAAAAAAAAAAAAAACCAGTCCACCTTCCAGCCCCTTCTGCAAAATCTCTTCAGTTAAAATCTTCTGGCTTTCTTGCTCATCTTCCTTGGCCTAACTTAAGCAAAAGACCTTGAGGAAGAAAACTTGAGTGTCAGTCAGATAAAATTAGCAATGGAGGACAGTCCTGGGTGCATAACAGCAGAAGAGTAGTTGGCCTTTCAGAGTGGAAGTTACATTTCTATCGAAATTACGCATTGCCTGAAAAAAGAGAAAGGCAGAAATAAGCCCAGCAACCTCAGCTTGACTTAACCACGATCGGCGACCAATTAAAAAAGGATTGGGAAGAAAAAAAAAAGGGGGGGGGGAAGTGGGATACAGGAATATTTCTCAGGATTAACGTGGCAATAAATTCCATAAAATCCTCAACTTTAGAAGGGTCTGTGCTTCGCAAATCTTTTTCCCCACCATAGATAATACGGAGGATCTGATTGTGTTCGGTCCTTTAAAAAGTGGAGTGGCTAATTTGGTTGGCCACGAAGAAAAAATGCCCAAGTGACCCATTGGCTGTAAAATGGTGCCTGTAAAATATTAAACCATCAGGGCCAGTTTCAGAGAATTAACTTTTTTTTCCCCACACGTGTTTGTAACCTCAACAACCACACAACTCTTTTTGGTTACTTTACTCCACAGCCTTTCATTTCTTGGGAAAATTGGAAACTGCTGGAATACTTAGCATCACCTGGCCTTGTGATCCCCCCCTTTTTTTGTGCCTGTGGAAGTGGGCAATTAATTTGCCTGGGTGAGACTCAGTGGTGTGTATATATATCTGTTCTGATCTAAATGACATTTACAGACTTCAAAGCTTGTGAATTGGCAACTGTCCCCTTCCTTCCAGGTAAAAAAAAATCATTTGTTTTTCCCCCAGCATTTTTCGAAGATTCCCAATCGTTCTAAAATGAAGATCCTGTGGAAAGGAAAAAAAAATACCTCTTTTCTTCCATAATTGAACTTCTTCAAATAAAGAAAAGGCAACTTGGAATTAAGAGAACATTGGCTAAAATGAACTCCATCCTTTAAATCAGCTTCCCATGGTGGTGATGCGGGAACTAGTAAATATATATATGTATATGTATAAATAGATTTGATATACACAGCGTTTTGTTTTGTATAAGGCTGTAGTTGAAAAAAGAATATCGAGATATATATTGCCCCTGCTGCCTTGGTGCAGATTTGGCTAGATAAAGTTCTCTTTTATTTAAAATTAAACAGGAGCACAAACTACCAGTACTTGAAACAGACCGTTCTTGCTATTTCCTTGCAGAGTTTTGAAGGTGAAGGTGACCTTAAGGCATTCCCCCCTCCCCTTATTCTATAAAAATGCAAATGTGGATGGATTTTCTCTGCTTTATTTTTCTTGTTACTGTTCACTTCTCTTGTGGGTAGTACCATTTTTTTTCACCTTTGTTCATCTAGAGACCTAGAAAATACCGCGCTTTGCAGAAAACGGGCATTTGTGTTCTCTTTATTCAACATATAGGTTGAGGAAGCAATATTGCAGTTAATTATTGATGGCTGGGTTGGCCACCGGCAATAGTAAAAGTTTTTAATTTGGTTTGTCATTCAGGGAAGCAGAGGTGAAATGTTGAAACGTAACCAAAGCTGCGATTCTTTTCTTACAAACCTTACATCCGTTTTCGAATTGGTTCCAATTTTTTTCCCAGGCTGAATTAAGGTTGGATTTGCACTGTTGTTAATTCCTCACCATTTGGAAAAACAAGTTTTGCACTGCAGGCCAGTTTACTGTTACAAACTCTGCAAATAATTTTCCCCTCATTGCAATGTCAGCTGATCTTGGTTAATTCTGACTTGGATTGCCCTTCAGATTATATGTGTAATTGGGGTTAGAGCTAACCACGATGACATAAGTGGAAGCAAAATACTAGATGCTGGAGCAGACCAGAGGAAAAGGAGTGGGTCTTGCATTCCTTAAATAAGGCAAGAATATACAAAGCTAATTCTCTTTTGTATAGATAAGAGGTATTGGACGAGCTAAAATTCCACTTTGCCAAGATTTGTACATTCCTAGGATGGTTTTCGTTCAATAAGTGGACCAACTTTAATTTCTTAATCATTCAAAACCACTTAACAAACCCCAATCTGGCTGGAATATTACAACGATGGCAGCTCAAGGGATTTTTTTTTTCCCATCTGAGAATTCCAGGCTTGTGTTAAAATCAGAGTGTTGTGCAGCCGTTTGTTGTAAACCATCCGTGTAATTAACGTGATTGATTGAGGCATATCAGCCTGGCCAAGAAACAGAATTTAATGAATTTAATGAGTTTTTTTTTAAAAAGTTGTCTTACGTTTTGGAATATTGTGTGCAAACGTGCGCTCAAATAATGTGATACTTTTGCCTTTTGGGATATGATTAGGGTGTTTCTTTCCCCCCCCCCAAAGCTGCTTTACAGAATTGTGGACCGTTTTTATGTTTCTGCTGTAGGTTATAATTTTTTGTTGTTGACGATGAAGGTGGTGTGTTTTTTTGCTGGTTAATTTGTATTTTGCAGCTAAAATTCTATCTGAACCCGCTTCTCTTATTGTCTCCTTCTTTTAAAGATCTTTAATCTTTCTTACATTTTGCATGCAACTTAAAACTGCTTCGTTGATTCCCTGGATCCTTGTTGCCAAGTGCCATGTTTAAAAATGACTTTTTTCTCTCCCCCCCCCTGTTTATCTGCACTGAGTATAGTGATTGATTATCCTATCTGGACATCTGATCTCCTAAGTATTAGGTTGTTTTTTAAAAGTCTGTATGGCAAAATTATGTGTTTTGTTTAAGAAAAAAAGATGATTTTGGTGAGAAGGAAGTGTCGTAGGCCTCCTTTTAATTGATGATCTTAATAAAACCTTAGTTCTATAAATGATGCTGTTGAATAACTGTGAAGATTTGGGGGGGGGGAATTGTCCATGCCTTTATTTATTATCTGATCACCAGACCTATGTACTTCTACATGGTGAATTGTTTGTAGACTGATGTCACAATTGAATTATGGCGTGGTGACCAAATAAACCTTAAATGTTTACTGTAATTTTTGCAATGGTATTGTTTGCAGGATTTTTGTATCAAATAAATCCGAATGAGACGACTTTCAGAGTTAGAAAAATAAACTCAATTTATTGTAACAAAAGAACGAACGATTTGCAAAGCGTGGTGGACTCTCACCAGATAACCTCACGGTTACAAGGGAGGAGTCACACACCTACAGAAGCATCAGCAAAATTTATAGTTAGTAAAAATCACACCCCTTTTTCAAAACATCACTAAAACATCACTATCCTCTGTGTTCCAATCATTTCTCACTATCACAACTATTCCCTGGTTACAGCTACAGTCTCTTCTCTATTGGCTACATTCCTTTCTTCTTACTCTATGCCTGGGCAGATACTTTAGGAAGCATGGCTATGAGTCATGAAAAATTTTAAACCTTTTGAAAATACTCCATTTTGAAAATACTCTCCTCAATCCCCCATTTTTTTTTTTTTATTTGGTAATTTGTTTAATATTTTTCTGAATTTCAATCAATCTCTCCTTTTCTACTATACTCTCTTTCATTGGTCCAACTACCTCCATACCTTCCAGTTATGGGTCCCATTGCTTTAGGTTCATAACATTGAATCCCTTGTTTTGTATAACATCTGGAATATTGTGTTTGGTTTGAAATACAGGGTTCTATTAGCGTATTATTACATTCTGGCTTGTAAGTATAATATAATAAAGTTTCCACTATTTTAGTACCCTGTTTTGTTTTCTGAATACATTCATTACAATTTCTCTGGGACTTAGTAGTCCTAGCATTTCTCATTCTTTTGAGAGAGAGTGAGAATGATCTAGAGCTTTGAGGTTTCCGAGTGGTTTTCTCAAAATCATTGTTCCACTCCACCCTACATTGCCCTTGCCATCCCACAGGTAACTGCTTTATTCTATTAGTCTTATTGCATACATACTCCATATCATTATAACTAATAATTGAAGTATGACAAATTCCAGACCAAAGAATATTAACAACCCTAGAACATCTAGGGTCATTTTCTGTTATGGTTAATCTTTCTTTACATAAGCTTTCAACTCTTGCCAGTTTCTGCCTAGAGTCTGAGCATTTTATAGTTTCACTCTTATTCACTAAAATCTTTTCAGTAACCTGAAATACCACATCACAATCTCCATAAGTCCCACTCATATTAGAGGATACAAACCATTGGAATTCAGTTTGTTTGTCATAATCGTTGTTTACACATAATTGATCTTTTATTCTACTCCACTTTCTTCTGGTCCTTTGTCCGACAAACACAGGTCTGCAGCAGTTCCTAGAAGCAGGGAGAAAATCAAAACATTCATTGTCTTTTGAATTTAATTTTTAAAGGGTTTCCAGATACTGGAGTCACGTGCCACTCAACAGTTGACTTTTTCACTCTAGTGTAATGGGTCCAGCCTTTCTCCTTGGTTCTTATAGCTGTGTCCGTCACCAATAACACCAGGAACGGGCCTTCCCAATCAGGTTTCAAAGTCTCTTTTCTCCAGGTCTTTATCCACACCTCGTCTCCCACTTCAATGGAATGTACTTTGAAGCTCAACGGGGGTTCAAACAACTTTCTCAAACTTGTGAACAGGAAATTTCAAAGGGGGTGTTGGATCAGCAAGCCTTGTTTCCTAAGACAAGACAAAGCAGAAAACAGCCCCAGTATCTAATTCTTTATAAACATGTCATTAGTTTTCATATTGTGGAATTTCCCACTTGAGCACTCACCAAACTCTGCTTGAGTTTGTTTGCATACAAATCTTTATTCAAAACAACATAGCTCACTTATAATCCCAAAATGTTTCTCAACTCCTTCATTTTAGACAAGGATTGAATTACAATTCCTTCAATTCTCTTAGATATTATGTTTTATCAGTGTGTCCTGCACACAGACATAAAAACAAAATGAATAAATAAAACAACAGCCCCCCCCTCTTCTTTCTCTTCTCCCCATCCAACATCCACCACGTCTTATCAACTTTGCTATAACCATCTATCCATAAACAATCAGGCTGAACATTTATCTGCAGTTCTATCCAGCATTAACATTCATAAAGAGGTAAAAACTTATTTTCAGTGCAGCATCACAAAAGAAAAAAAAACTTAATGAGATACATGTAGCTTCAACAGAAGTGAGAGCTTGTTGTCATTAGTTACGTTATCAAACTAGGTCAGTTACATTACTTCCTTTCACACACACACACACACACACACATAGATTCTGCATTTCTAAATGTTAAATACAAACTGCCGCAACAAAAGAAATGATACATTTGGAACAAGGAGAAGTCATACTAAACAAGTTATCTTTGTCCCTGAGCAAAGTTACAATAGGCCAAAGGGAAAGAAAAAAAAAAACTACAGTTTCTACAGACTTTCTGTCTCTCTCACTTAAAACAATACATTTCTCTCACACATCCTCCATGGAACTCCTCAGGCAAACACTTGCCACCGCTTCTCAATTGACCCCTAAAACAATAAAATCTGCCATTCACAACTTCTTCCACAGTCTGGGATGGGGAAGACTCACTCACACACACACACACACACTCGCTCAACCTCCTTGCACATCAGCATATTCACACATTCACTTCCATTCAAACTACTTGCATAAACAACTTCACATACGGATATTTCATTACTTTCTCTTGACAAATTAATAACTATTGGTCCTTCATTCCACATTCAAAGCTTTCCCTATTCTGGTATCCACCTCGAAATCCTCTTTCTCTGCTCTCACTACATACTGGTTCCTTTCATTCCTCCTATATTTGAACTCTTTTCTAGGAGGTTTTTCCTGCTTTTTCCTGCTTCATCACTTGCTGTCTTACTTTCTCTGTATCCCTCTAAACATACACTTTCCTCTCTGTAATTTTCTTTTAATAGCAACATCTTGCATTGTTCCAATCGGATCTTTGAAGAGGATATTTTTGGTCAGGAGGTAGGTAATCAGCACTGGGAGGGTTATTTGGATAATCCCTTTCCCATACCTTCATAGCAGCCTTCCTGATCAATCCTCTTTCCTCTGAGCTAAAGAGGATGTTTAAAATATTATTCAACTCATCCCAAGTGTAAACACTGGGTCCCAGGAGCAAATCTAGCTGTTCACTCGCTCCCAAGGGGTCATCAATAAAATTCACCATTTCTTTCCGAAAGGCTCTGACTTCAGAAGCTTTTAACGGCTCCTGTATATACATAACTTGGGGGTGTCCTTGCGCATCAGGACCCCCAGGCACTTCTCTGAGGGGATATTGTTGGACCTCCTCCTCAACTTCCCCTTGCAAGCCGGCACCATCAGGGGTTTTATCCCAACTCATTCTCCGATTTACCAGAGTATTCTGAATGGGGGAGGGGGAAAGAGACGAAGTGGGGGGGTTTAGAAGAGGAAATGGAGACGTTGTGGGAGGGGTCTGAGGCAGGGATGGAAGAGGCGAACTAGGAATTTGAATCGGAGAAAGAGGAGGATATAAGAGAGGGGGAATAGGTGGGGGGGTAGGAATCTGCATCGGAGAAAGAGGAGGGGGAGTAGGAGCCTGCAGAGGGGAAAGAGGAGGGGGAGTAGGAGCCTGTGGATGAAGCTGGTTTGGATTGTATGGAGGGGGAAGAAGAGTCAGAATATCCCTTTCTCTCTCCTTTTCATATGTGTGATCAGTTTCTTCATTTTTAATCATTAATATATGTTCCGGTGTATTCCACAAATCAGGAACCCATATTAATGCATAAGCCAATTCATTGTCTAGACTTTTGCATTTCTTCTTTTGCACATATGTGTATAAATTATGGCATTGAAAATAATCATTTGATCCATCTCTTGGCCATTCTACATTATCATCTTCCCACCAAATAAAACAACAAAGGTTAACCATATCTTCTTTATTTAATCCTAATCTCAAAATCTCCCTATTGTAAGGTGGTGAGCCCCACCTAGCCAATAGTTTGCCTAAAGGGCCATTTGGGTCAATTTTGAGTTTAGGATTTTTATGGATCCGTTTTAAACATTTCTTTTTCGAATCTCTTGAACTAGTATTACCTCCCATCTGTCCCACAGATGGAGTCTAGGTTAGGATACGTTCATGTGCTCCTTCCGGTGGCCCTTCTATACACACCAACACCGTTCTCTGGATCACTTCCCAAGTGTCCCCTTCAAGCACACTGTCCTGCAGATCTCTCCCAGAGACCCCTCAAAAGGACATTACCCCTCCTCGGCACCGCCACCAGACACACACACACATACTACCCTACCTGACCGCCCTGGATCTCGTGTCTTGGTGTTTGCAAACCAGTACTCACCAGGGTCCGTGCACGGATGTTACCCGGTCTTTCCCAGATTCTCCAGATATCTATTTTAATGTTTAATTATTCCTCTTTTACTTTATAATTCAACTCTTACTAGTCGTCTGTTTATGCTTTTAACGGGCATTCAAGAGCCACTAAGTCCTCTGGCTGGCTCCTCTCCGCTCTAAATAGAACGGGGTGCACCCAGAGGGGCCCCCCAGAATCCAGAAGTGGATTGAATCCCAGCGGTGCCTCCAATTTGTTTACAGGATTTTTGTATTAAAGAAATCCAAATGAGACGACTTTCAGAGTTAGAAAAATAAACTCAATTTATTGTAACAAAAGAACGAACGATTTGCAAAGCGTGGTGGACTCTCACCAGATAACCTCACGGTTACAAGGGAGGAGTCACACACCTACAGAAGCATCAGCAAAATTTATAGTTAGTAAAAATCACACCCCTTTTTCAAAACATCACTAAAACATCACTATCCTCTGTGTTCCAATCATTTCTCACTATCACAACTATTCCCTGGTTACAGCTACAGTCTCTTCTCTATTGGCTACATTCCTTTCTTCTTACTCTATGCCTGGGCAGATACTTTAGGAAGCATGGCTATGAGTCATGAAAAATTTTAAACCTTTTGAAAATACTCCATTTTGAAAATACTCTCCTCAGTATCTTTATTGCGTCTGTCTATCTATCTTATCTATCTATCTATCTATCTATCTATCTATCTATCTATCTATCTATCTATCTATCTATCTATCTATCTATCTATCTATCTATCTATCTATCTATCTATCTATCCAGTGCTTTTTTTGTAAGAAAAAAAGTGCTGGAACTCACATCTTGTTAATATTTTATTTAAAAAAAATATATTCACTTCTTAACATAAAAAACCTCTGTTGAAATGGAAACATCGCAAATTCTGGCATCTGCCTGGAATGGTATATAGGGTCTCCTGCTTGAGCAGGGGGTTGGACTAGAAGACCTCCAAGATCCCTTCCAGATTCGATTCCATTCCATTCCATTCTATTCTATTCTATCTGAATTCCTATTCTATCCTATCCTATTCCATTCTATTCTATTCTATTCTTCATTTCTCCATTCTATTCTATTCTTCATTTCTCTATTCTATTCTATTCTTCATTTCTCCATTCTATTCTATTCTATTCTATTCTTCATTTCTCCATTCTATTCTATTCTTCATTTCTCCATTCTATTCTATTCTATTCTATTCTATTCTATTCTATTCTATTCTATTCTATTCTATTCTATTCTACTGCATTCCATTCTATCTGAATTCCTATTCGATTCCATTCCATTCCATAACACTCAGGGTTATCAGCGCCACCTCCAGGTCTGGATTTCCCGCCGCGTTTTGCCTCCCACCCGCTCTCCTTCGAACGGGCTTCTTGGTACCATAGAGTCGGAGCCCGGGGCGGGGCGGGGCGGCGCCGGGCGAGTTCTCGCGAGACGGGGCGCGAAGAGACGGCAGAAGGCGGAAGTGTTTGCTCCTGGGGAATCCACGTGGGAGGTTCTGTGGATGCGCGCCTCGATGGGCAAGGCGCAAAAGAGGCGCAATTGGCGGGCGCGGCTGCCAGGGTCGCCCAGGAGAGGGGGTCCCGCTCCCCAGGAGTCTGTGCAGCTAGAATTGGGAGGTGAAGATTATTATTGTTGTTGTTATTGTTGTTGCTGCTGCTGCTACTATTACTATTGTATTTTAAATCGCCTTTTTGATATTCCTTATAACAACAACCTTGCAAGGTGGGGTAGTCTGAGAGAGGGAGGGAGGGAGGGAGGGGCAGGCCCAAAAGATCCAGGTAAAGTCTGTCCCAGGGCTTGCTGTCTTCCTGTCTCAAATACTGCTTATTTATTTAACTTTTTTTGTATCCCGCCTTGAATTATCGTTATAAATAGCCCAAGGTGGGGAACATACATCATACTCCGTCTTCTTTCCCACCCACCCACCCACCCCACAACAACAACCCTGTGAGGTGGGTTGGGCTAGGAAAGAGAGACTGGCTCAAAGCTCACCTCACCCAGCTGGTTTTCAGGCTGAGGCAGGACTTGAACTCAGGATCTCGCCCACTTTCTTGCCTGAGCCATTAGACCAGACTGGCTCTCGTTTATATTCCATGGCCATCTCAAAAGCAAATTAGCATTACCTCTTAAGTTAACTACTTTCTTAAAATGTGTGTGTGTGTGTGCACCCGGTCAGCCCAAATATGGGAAGAAGAAATCCAAATTTAACACACACACACACACATCCTGCCTCATTACTTTATAAATAATGCAAGGCAGTGAACATAAACTTTCCCCATCCTGCTTTCTCCCCACAACAACAACCTTGTGAGGTTGAGGTTTGCACAGTCAGCTGGATGTTTAGAGCAGATTTGGCATTTTTGTCCACCTATCAAGTCCTTGCCCAGGAGCTGAAATAGGCCAGTTTGGCAGTATTAAAGGTATCATTGTCACGGGATGTCAGCTGTTTCCAAGTAAAGCTGCCTTCTGCAGTTGACCGGTGGGGATTTTTGTCAATGCCGATGATGCTCCAGTGTGATGCTCCCAGTTATTTTGGGATTGCACCCAAGGCACCTGTGACTATTGGCGCCGTCTTTGGTCTTGAGTTCATGGGACTTATTTTGGAGTGAACGTGCATGGAGGTGGACTAGCAAAGTAGGATTACAATCTGATCTGGTGAGGTCCTCTTTCTCTTCCCCCCCCTCCATCTCCCCCAAACCCTTCTAGATGAAACCATCTTGAAAGGAGTGGATGAGAGCAATGCCCTTGTCCTTCCATCCCGAAAAACCCAGGAGAAACCGGCCACCTGCCTTAAAAGTCCGGGAAAGAAACCCCTGACAAAGAAGCAGAAGAAGAATTTGCAGAAGGTTTTGGAACAAAAAGCCAAGAAAGAAAAGGTGAGGTGATTGATTGATTGATTGATCGATTGATTGATTTCAGGAAACCCATGCTTGAATATTGTGACCTGGGGAGGCAGGAGACGTCACCCCCCCTCACCCCCATCCTCGGCTCATGTCCTTTGTTCTGTTTGGTTGGGTTTGAAATTCTAGCGAGCGGAATTGCTGAAAAAGCTGAGCGAAGTCCAGGTGCCCGAGGCCGAAATGAAGCTCCTCTATACCACCTCCAAGCTGGGAACAGGAAAAAGGATGTTCCAGGCGAAAAGGTAAGGTAAAGACGTGTGAGGGGTCCCTGGTGCTCTCTGAGCTTGGTGGCTTTCACGCAGAGGTTTCACGACCCAGTGCTAGAAGGAAGTGGGGTTTGCAGAATGGAGAAGGAGAGGGGAGAAAGAGGAGGGGGAGAAGGAGGAGGAGGGAAAGGAGCAGGAGGACTGTGGGAATGTTGGTGCACTCTTAGCTGGGTGGTTTTCTTGCAGATTTGTCATGACCCAACTAGGTAACATCATGAGTGCTAGAAAGGGATGAGGTTTTCTTGCAGACATTTCATTACCCAAGTAGGGAACATCCTCAGTGCACATCATGAGTGCTAGAAAGGGATGAGGTTTTCTTGCAGACATTTCATTACCCAAGTAGGGAACATCCTCAGTGCTAGAAGGGAGTGGGGTTTGCAGAGTGGAGGAGAAGAGGAGGAGGAGGAGGACTGTGGGGTCCTTAGTGCTTTCTGAATTTGGTGGTTTTCTTGCAGACATTTCATTACCCAACTAGATAACTGGTCGGGGGGGACTGGAGTCTAAAGCATATAAGGAACGGTTACTGGAATGGGGTGTGTCTAGTTTAATGAAGAGAAGGACGAGGGGGGACATAATAGTAGTGTTCCAGTATCTCAGGGGCTGCCCCAAAGAAGAGGGAGTCAAGCTATTCTCCAAAGTGCCTGAAGGCAGGACAAGAAGCAATGGATGGAAACTAACCAAGGAGAGAAGCAACCTAGAACTAAGGAGAAACTTCCTGACAGTTAGAACAATTAACCAGTGGAACCACCTGCCTCCAGAAGCAGTGAATGCTCCAACACTGGAAGTTTTTAAGAAGAGACTGGACAGCCATTTGTCTACAATGGTATAGGGTTTCCTGCCTGAGCAGGGGGTTGGACTAGATGACCTCCAAGGTCCCTTCCAACTTTATTATTATTTATTATTATTTATTATTATTTATTATTATTATGTTGTTATTATTATTAACAATCAGTGCTAATTTGCTTTAAGGAAGGGTCAAGTTCATCGGCTCATTTTATTTATGCAACACAGGCATATGTTTCGTTGGATGGCGCCTTTCTGCGCCCATTTGAGCTTTTAGCTTATATACCCTTTGGGAGATGCAGATGATGTTCAGAGACGGCAGCCAATCTTTCTGGGCATGCACCCCCAGATATGGGAGCCCCCAGAATTCTTAGAAAAAATATTTATCTGACTGGGGGATTCTGAGAGCGGATATCCACTCATCTCCAAGCTGGTATCAAATCATCTTCCCTGGTGTTCTCATCAGAGCTTAGGGCAGGGGTTCTCAACCTTGGCAACTTTAAGACTTGTGGACTTCAATTCCCAGAATTCCTCAGGCAGCTTTGCTGGCTGAGGAATTCTGGGAGTTGAAGTCCACAAGTCTCAAAGTTGCCAAGGTTGAGAACCCCTGGCTTAGGGGATAATGTGGAAGTCTTGGTGTTCCAGGTCAGTCCAAGAAGCGAGTGCCGACTGGTCGAAGAAAATCAAAAGTGTTGGGGGCACCAGAAGGAAAAGAGGCAGACTTGAATTGGAGGAGGAAGAGGAAGAGAAGGAAGTTGAGGATTCTGAGGAGGAAGAGCCGCTTGACCAAGCACTCCCAGAAGCCTCCACCACCACCGAGACAGAATCCAGAAAGGTCTCCAAACCTCCACTCCCTTTGCCCAAAGAACTTGATAAAATTTCCGGGCAAAGAAACGCAACCTCTAAGCTTCTGTCTGAACCTGCAGTGTTTGTTCCAGTGGATCGATCCCCCGATATTCAGGTCAGTTTTAAATCTAATCCCTAGAGAATGTTCTTAGGCCTCATTCAGGTTTGCTAACGAAGCAAACTTGAGCTGGACACACGTATCACATACATCAGAGCTCGGGGCTAAATCAAATGCAATTAAACCATTTGGTCCGGGAAATGTGAAGCAACATGCAGCTTGCATTGAAAGAGGTTCTTAGGGTGGGAATATTAACCACAAGCTGGCTTTAAAACTCCAAAATGATGTGTACTAAAATTAAATGTACAGTTTGGGCTACCATAGTGTTTGTTCTTTGTAAATATTCTTTGTTGGAGAGGTCCTGGGTGTTCTCTGAGCTTGCTTGTTTTCTTGCAGATGTTTCATTACCCAGCCAGGTAACATCATCAGTGCTAGAAGGGAGTGGAATTTAGGGAGGGAGGTGAAGGAAGGAAGGAAGGAAGGAAGGAAGGAAGGAAGGAAGGAAGGAAGGAAGGAAGGAAGGAAGGAAGGAAGGAAGGAAGGAAGGAAGGAAGGAAGGAAGGGCTATGGGATCCTGGGTGCTCTCTGAGCTGGCTGGTTTTCTTGCAGACGTTTCATTACCCAACTAGGTAACATCAGTGCTAGAAGGGAGTGGAATTTAGGGAGGGAGGTGAAGGAAGGAAGGAAGGAAGGAAGGAAGGAAGGAAGGAAGGAAGGAAGGAAGGACTATGGGATCCTGGGTGCTCTCTGAGCTGGCTGGTTTTCTTGCAGACGTTTCATTACCCATCTAGGTTACATCATCAGTGCCAGTAAGGAGTGCTGCTTGCTGTCGGTTTATATTCCAGGGTCTTGCCTGTCTGGGTGGGTGGGGACGGTCTTAGAGATTCTTTGGTTGAGCTGCTTAGTAATGGCTCTTTGGTTTCTTGATTGGGATATAATTGCTTACTTGATTGTTGGCCTGAAGGTGACCTTGAAGTTAATCTATGCTGATCTGAGTGCTAATTACTGGTGGAGAGATGCTTGGGGTTTTCTCGTTCCCCTTTGGGCTTTTTTGACTGTCTCTTTTGCACATACAGATGTCGTTAATGTCCATGTGTCTATTGATGGCTGATTTGTCCAAGGGCCAGGCTTCTGGAAATTCCCTGGCATTTTTGGATTTGCCCTGGTCTAGGACGGTCACATTTTCCCCATTCAAACTGTGATTAAATCTGTCTACATGTTGTGTGAAGTTAAAAGAATTTTCGTCATGCCTTTTGACTGCCAGTTGGTGTTCATGGATATATATATATATTCTTTTTCTCTTGGAAGGAAGCCAGGTTGAAACTCCCCATACTGGGAGAAGAGCAAGTTGTGATGGAAGCCGTGCGGGAGAATCCGATCGTCATCATCTGCGGGGAAACAGGTTGTGGGAAAACCACACAAGTGCCTCAGTTCCTCTACGAAGCCGGCTATGCGAGGTATAAATTGGGGGGCTCCAAACGTAGCCCCTTGTACAGATAGTCCTTGACTTACGGCTGTTCATTTAGTGACAGTTCGAAGTTACAACTGCCCTGGGATCGATTTTCACACTTATGACCCTGTGGTCGTGGGATCAAAATTTGGATGTTTGGCGACCGGCTCGTGTTTATGGCCGTATCCTGGGACCGTGTGATCCCTTTTTACGACCTCCTGACCAGCAGAGCCAAAGGGGGAAGCCAGATTCACTTCACAACTGTGTTACTAACTTAAGAGCTGCAGTGATTTACTTAACAACCAGGGCAAGTCGGGTCATGAAATGCGGCAAAACTCACTTATTTATTTATTTAATTCGATTTCTATGCCGCCCTATTAAAAAAACTCAGGGCGGCTTACAACATAGATAATAACATATAGAAATCTGACATTAAATACATTTATAAAACCCCTAGATTAAAAACCAATCATCCGAAAACAAACTTACAACAAACATACACTGGCTAGGGGCAAGATGTTAACTGCCCCAGGCCTGTCGGCAAAGATGTGTCTTCAACAATTTGCGAAAGGCGGAGAGGGTGGGGGCAATACGGATCTCCAGGGGGGAGTTGATTCCAGAGGGCCGGGGCCGCAACAGAGAAGGCTCTTCCCCTAGGCCCCGCCAGGCGACACTGTCTGGCTGACGGGACCTGGAGAAGGCCGACTCTGTGGGCCCTAACCGGCCGCTGGGATTCATGGGGCAGCAGACGGTCCCGTAAGTAACCTGGTCCGATGCCATGTAGGGCTTTATAGGTCATAACCAACACTTTGAATTGGGTTCGGAGACCAATTGGCAGCCAGTGCAGCTCGCATGTCTCAGTTAGCAACCCAAATTTTGAGTTCAGTTATGGTCAAAAGTCAAAGGATTAGTTGTTGTTGGCTTTTAATTCTTTTCTCGGTTGCATCTCCCTGTGCTTGCTAGAATAAAATGAAACCAATTAACAGTAGCCTACACACACACTTTAGCTTCAAGCCTTCATTTCCACAAAGCTCTGATACAAATAATTTAAACCAGTGTTTTTTTCAAGCTTTGTTGTTGTTAGTTGCGAAGTCGTGTCCGACCCATCGCAACCCCATGGACAACGTTCCTCCAGGCTTTCCTGTCCTCCGCCATCTTTCGGAGTCCATTGAAGCTCACGCCTCCTGCTTCAGTGACTCCCTCCAGCCACCTCATTCTCTGTCATCCCCTTCTTCTCTTGCCCTCCATCTTTCCCAGCATCAGGCTCTTCTCCAGGGAGTCCTTCCTTCTCATTAAGTGGCTAAAGTCCTTGAGTTTCAACTTCAGGATCTGGCCTTCTAAAGAGCAGTCCTAGGGACTCGCAGGAGTCTTCCTCCAGCACCATAGTTCAAAGGCCTCAAGTCGTGTCCGACCCATCGCGACCCCATGGACAACGTTCCTCCAGGCCTTCCCGTCCTCTGCCATCTTCTGGAGTCCATTGAAGCTCACGCCTCCTGCTTCAGTGACTCCCTCCAGCCACCTCATTCTCTGTCATCCCCTTCTTCTCTTGCCCTCCATCTTTCCCAGCATCAGGCTCTTCTCCAGGGAGTCCTTCCTTCTCATTAAGTGGCTAAAGTCGTTGAGTTTCAACTTCAGGATCTGGCCTTCTAAAGAGCAGTCCTAGGGACTCGCAGGAGTCTTCCTCCAGCACCATAGTTCAAAGGCCTCAAGTCGTGTCCGACCCATCGCGACCCCATGGACAACGTTCCTCCAGGCCTTCCCGTCCTCTGCCATCTTCTGGAGTCCATTGAAGCTCACGCCTGTTGCTTCAGTAACTCCATCCAGCCACCTCCTTCTCCGTCGTCCCCTTCTTCTCTTGCCCTCCATCTTTCCCAGCATCAGGCTCTTCTCCAGGGAGTCCTTCCTTCTCGTTAGGTGGCCAAAGTACCTGAGTTTCAACTTCAGGATCTGGCCTTCTAAAGAGCAGTCGGGGTTGATCTCCTCCAGGACTGACCGGTTGGATCGCCTTGCAGTCCAGGGGACTCACAGGAGCCTTCAGGATCTTCAACTTCAGGATCTGGCCTCGCACAGACTTCAACTCCCAGAATTTCTCTGCCAGAATCTTGGGAGTTGAAGTCCATCCATGCTGTCTATGGAATCCCACGAAGTGAAGTCCAATCGTGCGGCTAGAGAATTCTGGGAGTTGAAGTCCCACACATCTCAAAAGTTGCCACAGTTGGGAAGCTCCGCTCTTAACTAGTCTACTACTACTAAAACCTCCTCTCATTTCTGATTTGTAGCACCGGCGGCCTCATCGGGGTTACCGAACCGAGGCGTGTAGCAGCGATGTCTATGTCTCAGCGCGTCGCAGCAGAAATGAATTTATCCCAACAGTAAGGATTGCTCTTTCCAAAATTGGTTTCAGATATAATTGTGGGGGGTGGGGGTGGAAAAAAAAACAACCTCTGTTGAAATAGAAACATGGCAAAGTTCTGGCATCTGTCTTAAGTTCGAGAAGCCATTTGAGGACTCAGCCATGCACGTGAGATAGATTTTTCAGGGAATTTAAGTAGCTGGACAGTGACGTGATGATTTTGTGCTTTGCATGTTTATGACTCTGAATGTTTTTTTGAGAACAGTTTCTATAAAGTTACAAGCTACTCTTTCAGCTTGTTCTCTAGTTTGGTTCCTTAGTATTATTTTGACTAACTCGATCCGACCAAACACGTTCTCTGGGTTTTTGAAATGACTGCTAGCAGAATCGGTTGCTGGAATTGGGTATGTCTAATCTGATGAAGAGAAGGACGAGGGGGGGCAGGATAGCAGCATTCCAATATCTCAGGGGCTGCCCCAAAGAAGAGGGAGTCAAGCTGTTCTCCAAAGCACCAGAAGGCAGGACAAGAAGCAATGGATGGAAGTTAATCAAAGAGAGAAGCAACCTAGAACTAAGGAGAAACTTCCTGACAGTCAGAACAATTAACCAGTGGAACAACCTGCTTCCAGAAGTTGTGAATGCTCCAACACAGGAAGTTTTAAAGAGGAGACTGGACAGCCATTTGTCTGAAATGGTATAGGGTTTCCTGCCTGAGCAGGGGGTTGGACTAGATGACCTCCAAGGTCCCTTCCAACTCTATAACAATAAAGAGGAGGAAGAAAAACTGGACGATGTTTGGAGATCAGGAGCCTAACATTATTTAAGCATGGCTGTTTACGTTTTCCCTAAATACATCCGGCAAGATGGGTGTCCTAACTGGATGGGTTTAACAGTCTCATCTCAGTTTTGGGTGTTGTGAGGGAAATCTTGACAACCTCAACATGGTTTCCACATTCTTTGTACCAGTGTGATTTCCTACCAAATCCGTTACGAGGGGAACGTGACGAAGGACACGAAAATCAAGTTCATGACGGACGGTGTGCTGTTGAAAGAAATCCAGAAGGTGAGGACTTTCCTCTTTTGAAAAGTGAGATGGAAATTGATTTTAGGAGAATGCACAGATATGCTGAACATTTTCTAGCTTTCGCAGTCCAAGAAGAAATTTGGGGAGTCAGTAATCTCTTCTTCCTGTTTCCTCCCCAATAATGAAATAAAAGATGCAGGGAAGACACTTTTTTTTCACTCCTTCTTAATAGTCTTGAAATTACGACCACAATTGGGATCAGAATCTCTATTGTTAAGCCAGGGGGTTGTTAAATGAGTCATGGCCAATTTTGCACCCTTTTGGGGGGGGTGTATGTTGTTAAACCGATGACTGCAGTTGTTAAGTGAATCACACGGTCATTAAGCAAATCCAGCTTTGTCCATTGACTTTGCTGGATGTCTTGAGGCTCATTGCTTCTGAATCTCAGTTCACGAGCCTGGCAAACCGGACGGAAATTCTTCCACGTCTTAATTTTTTGTTTGTTTGTTTGTTTCAGGATTTTTTGCTGTCCAAGTATCACGTCGTCATTCTGGATGAAGCCCACGAGAGGAGTGTGTACACCGACATCTTAATTGGCCTTCTATCCCGCATTGTCCCTCTCCGGGCTAAGGTAAAGAAGAAAGAAGGAATAATTAATCAAATGCACGCCGTGTTTCCACGTTGAGATCTGTTTAATCGAAAGGTGTCTCACTTCTAAATAACTCCGGCCTTCCAGCAAGCTAAAAGCCAGATAAAACAATTGCCAGATTCAAGGGAAAGCCTCTTCTACACACACAGGCACCCCACGTTCCTCCTCTCATTCCCCCCTAAATCTTTCTCATCTTTAATTCTGCCCAACCTTTGAGAGACTTTATTGTTTTTCCTTTGAAAACGTTTCAATTCTCATCCCAGAAGCTTCTTCAGCTCTGACTGGATGGTGGGGAATGGAAGAATTAATACTTCTTGCAGACAGCTGGTCATTGGCATCCTTTTAGAGCAGGGGGGTCTTCAATCGTGGCCCTTTTATGCCTTGTGGACTTCAACTCCCAGAATTCCTCAGCCAGCATGCCTGGCTGAGGAATTCTGGGAGTTGAAGTCCACAAGTCATAAAAGGGCCATGTTTGAAGACCCCTGCTTTAGAGGGTCTTGGAGGCTTACCTGTGTCCTCGGGGTCCCCTGAGCGGTGCAAATGGCTGAGGAATTCTGGGAGTTGAAGTCCACAAGTCATAAACTTGGCCTTTTTATGACTTGTGGACCTCGACTCCCAGAATTCCTCAGCCAGCGTGCCTGGCTGAGGAATTCTGGGAGTCGAAGTCCACAAGTCATGTCATAAAAGGGCCACATTTGAAGACCCCTGTTTTAGAGGATCGTGGAGGCCACTTGGAGGCTTACCTGTGTCCTCGGGGTCACCTGAGAGGTGCAAATGGGTGTGAAGCTTTCTTGGCTACAGGATGTTTTCTGCCCTGGGTCCCTTCCCTGTTGAACACGGGCTCAGGCCGTTGGGGATGAGTCTCTGTCTTCAGGCGTCCTGTTTCTCCGTTCTCAGAAAGGGCAGCCGCTGAAACTGATCATCATGTCTGCGACGCTGCGCGTGGAGGACTTCACCGCTAACCAGAAACTCTTTCCTGCTCCTCCTCCAGTTATCCAGGTGAAAAGGGAGTGGGGTGTTTGTGTGTGGATGCGTAGGAACAATACATAAGGTTTTTGAGTATTTTGCCCAGGCTTCATGTCTCTGCTTCATTGCAACCCCTCTTTTGGCCTGTTTCACCCCAAGGCCTTCCCGCTTCTTTTTTCTTTTAATAAGAATTTTTTTTATTAGTTTTCCAGTTTTACAATTTAAGTATTTGGAAAGCAGCATGGTGATTGGGTTAGTCAATAGTTCAATAACAACATCTTTAGTACATATCTCAGGTTACATCATCAAACATTCCTTCTCCGTTTCCCTTAACATTTGCTATATCATATTTAAGCTAGTAAATTTCTAATTATATCAAACTCAGTTAAAACATTTATCCAGGGCTTTTTTTGTCATAAAATGCCCAGAACAGAGTTCCAGCACCTTTTTGGGATGGAACCTTGTAGGGTAGGCAAGGCAGGTTGTATGACATGTGTGAGTTCCGACACTTTTTTTTTGTACAAAAAAAGCACTGCATTTATCAATACGTTTCTGCTTATGCTTATCCCTATCCTGTTTTTAAGTTTTACCTAATTTTAATATTTAATTGCAATACTCCAATTTAACCTTAATATCCATACTATTTTATTTCCGGGCAGCCCAAATTTCCTTTATTTCACTACATAGAAGTTATACTATCTAAAATACACATATTACTTTACGTAAATATATTCCTATTTTATTTCATAAACATTTTCTCTTTCTCATCCTAATATATCACCACAGTAATGGAGTATCCTTTATTATCTCAAATCTATCATCTGCATTATCTGGGCTAAACAACAATTCAAAGCTATTTCCTAATACTTAATTTTCATTTCCCTTAAAAGTCTAAATCCTCAATATTAAGCCAATTAATCCCTTGTTTTTTTATTATTTCCCGACAATATTTAACGCTAATAATCAAATTTCCCTTCATCTCAGAGTCTCCCTTTACCCCATTAGTTGAAACTTTAGGAAAGACCTTCCTGTTTCTGACTCGGCCTTTACTCTGGTGAAGGTAAAATTAAGCTGAGTTCAGCGCCTGTTAATTTTGCATTTCTGCGTGTTGTAGACTTACAACGGTTCCTTTAGTGAGCATTCAAAGTTACAACGACATTGAAAAAAGGACCGTTTTTCACCGTTAACGACCGTTGCACAATCCCCGTGGTCACGTGATCAAAACTCGGGCGCTTGGCAACCGATTCGTATTTATGACGGTCGCAGCATCCCGGGGTGTCACGCGATCCCGTTTTACGACTTTGACCAGCCAAGTCAATGGGGAAAATCAGATTCTCTTAACAACTGTGTTACTAACTTAACAGCTGCAGGGATTCATTTAACAACTGGGTGGGGCAAAGGTCGTAAAATGGGGTAAAGCTCACATAACTATCTTGCTTATCAAGGCAAAATGTGGGGCTCGGTTGTGGTCATAAGCCAAGGACTACCTAGATCGGGTAGGCAACCTTGGCTCTTTTATGACTGGTGGACTTCAACTCCCAGAATTCCTGAGCCAACCTGGCTCAGCTTGGAAACCTCTCCCTTTCCCCTCAGCATGGCTGGCTCAGGAATTCTGGGAGTTGAAGTCCACCAGTCATAAAAGGGCCAAGGTTGCCTACATCTGGCCTAGGCCTAGGCCGCTTTATGACTCGTGGACTTCAACTCCCAGAATTCCTGAGCCAGCATGCCTCAGCTTGGAAACCTCTCCCTTTCCCCTCAGCATGGCTGGCTCAGGAATTCTGGGAGTTGAAGTCCACGAGTCATAAAAGGGCCAAGGTTGCCTACCCCTGATCTAAACACATCAAATCATGATCTAGATCAGGGGTGGGGAACCTTGGCTCTTTCATGACGTGTGGACCTCAACTCCCAGAATTCCTGAGCCAGCATGGCTCCGCTTGGAAACCTCTCCCTTTCCCCTCAGCAGGAATTCTGGGAGTTGAAGTCCACGAGTCATAAAAGGGCCAAGGTTGCCTACCTCTGGCCTAGGCCTAGGGCTAGGCTGCTTTATGACTGGTGGACTTCAACTCCCAGAATTCCTGAGCCAGCCTGGCTCAGCTTGGAAACCTCTCCCTTTCCCCTCAGCGTGGCTGGCTCAGGAATTCTGGGAGTTGAAGTCCACGAGTCATAAAAGGGCCAAGGTTGCCTACTGACCTAGATCATAATTATATATCGTATTTATGTTAACTATAAAATGAAGAGCTGTCCGTGACGGGAAGCCTTTTATTTTGAAAATTTAAGGAATAGGGCAGTAATTTAAACCAGGACCTTCTGATAAGGTTGATTTAAATTGGGGTTCAGACCATTGTTTCGTTGTCTTGCCATTGTTTTTTAACCTATGGTCTTTTCTGTATCAGGTGGATGCGAGGCAGTTTCCGGTCACTGTTCATTTCAACAAGAGGACCCCGTTGGATGATTATAGTGGGGAATGTTTCCGGAAAGTCTGCAAAATTCACCGAATGCTTCCTCCAGGTCAGAGGAAGTTGCCTGAAGAGATACCTATAAAATCGAATTTTGTCTTTCCAAAGCATTCATGTAACAGCAGCAGCACATTATTCCCTGATGGTGTTTCAGTACAGTTCCAACTGTGGGGTCCTCGCTGCTCTCTGAGCTTGGCTATTTTCTTGCAGACGTTTCATTACCAAACTAGGTAATATCATCAGTGCTAGAAAGAAGCAGGGTTTGCACCCTACTATCACTGATAATGTTCCCTACTTGGGCCATGAAACATCTGCAAGAAAACCACCAAGCTCAGAGAGCACCAAGGACCCCAGAGTCGTCGTCCTCCTCCTCCTCCTCCTCCTCCTCCTCCTCCTCCTCCTCCAACTAATGATGTTAGTCATCATCATCGTCCGTTTCCTCTCTTTCTCCTCCACTCTACAAATCCCGCTCCCTTCTAGCACTGATGATGTTACCTAGCTGGGTAATGAAACGTCTGCAAGAAAACCAGCAAGCTCAGAGAATAACAAGGACACCATAGTCCTCTTCCTCTCCTCCCTCCTTCATTTCCTCCTCCTCCTCCTCCTCCTCCTCCTTCCTGAATACCTCACTAACACTGATGATGTTACCTAGTCGGGTCATGAAATGTCACACCAAGGACCCTACAGTCCTCCTCCTCCTCCTCCTCCTCCTCCTCCTTCCTGCATACCTCACTAACACTGATGATGTTACCTAGTCGGGTCATGAAATGTCACACCAAGGACCCTACAGTCCTTCTCCTCCTCCTCCTCCTTCTCCTCCTCCTCCTCCTCCTCCTCCTTCCTGAATACCTCACTAACACTGATGATGCTACCTAGTCGGGTCATGAAATGTCACACCAAGGACCCTACAGTCCTCCTCCTCCATTTTTTCCTCCTCCTCCTCCTCCTCCTCCTCCTCCTCCTCCTCCTCCCTGCATACCTCACTAGCACTGATGATATTACCTAGCTGGGTAATGAAGCGTCTGCAAGAAAACCACCAAGCTCAGAGAGCATCAAGGACTGCAACCCTGAGCTACAAATATTCCCTTTAAAGCAGAGGTCCCCAACCTTTTGGGCACCAGTGACCGGTTCCGTGGAGAGAGGTTTTTCCACGGACCAGAGAGTGCGTGGTTTTGTGTTCTGCCTGCATCCCGTGGATGGGGCTTTGCTTGTTTGTGTGGCCTGGTTGCTGGCATGCTGCGGCCTGGTATCAGTCCACGGACCGGGGGTCGGGGATCCCTGCTTTAAAGTTCTGACTACCCATAGATCTCTCTGCTTCTTCCCCAAAGCAGGCCCACTAAGCCGGATGCCTACCCCCATCATCCCCAGCCAGGTCTTTCAGCATTTAAAACATTTTGGATATTCTGCAAAGGGAGCAGGAGATTTTGACTTTTGCAGAGATGGATGCTCTAAGCCAGTGACGGCGAACCTTTTAGAGACCGAGTGCCCAAACTGCAATCCCAAAACCCACTTATTTATCGCAAAGTGCCAACACGGGCAATTTAATCTGAATACTGAGTTTTTAGTTTAGAAAAAAAAAAGCAACTCGTACATTAACATCTTTTGTCTTAAAAGAAACACACAATGACAAAGCTTTCAATGATGCAAACAACTTTTTACTGAAAGGTCAAAGTTTGCATTTGGCATGCTTTTGAGCAATTAACGTGATTTTTGCTGTTGTATACATGCTGATCATTTGTCTAACCTTGGCTTATACTTTGTAAGTTTGAGAGCAACGCACGCAGCACTCAGGTCATCGGTTAGTCTGTTTCTGGTATCAGATTTGATATAATCCAAAGCTGAAAACAGCCCGCTCGCTCCGGAGGCTTGTTTTGGCTAGGAAGGGGCGTGAGAAATGGCTTTTTCCTGCGAAGACTTAGGCAAAGAACGAGGCGCGCGTGCCCACAGAGAGGGCTCCGAGTGCCCCCCTCTGGCACGCGTGCTATAGTTTCGCCACCACTGGAATAGGTTCAGGAAAGGATAAGCTGGGTGACTTTTAGCTTGACAAATGGCTTTTTCCTGCAAAAACTTAGCCAAAGAGTGAGGCGCACGTGCCCACAGAGAGAGCTCCAAGTGCCCCCCACTGGCACGCGTGCCATAAGTTTGCCACCACTGCTCCATGCACTTTGCAGCGTTCTCTTTGGTGGTCCAGTTTAAAATGCCACCCTTCTTTCCTTTTGCAGGAGGCATTTTGGTGTTCTTAACTGGACAAGCCGAAGTCCATTCCCTGTGTCGGAGGCTGAGGAAGTCCTTCCCTTTTTGCAAAAATGCAACGCCAGGTAAGTTTTGCGCTCTTTAAAATTTACTCCTGTCCCAAAGATGCTTTTTCAGGAAGCAACTGGACTTCTTTGTCTTTCTTCTGAAGACGTTTCGCTTCTCATCCCAGAAGCTTCTTCAGCTCTGACCGGATGGTGGGGAGTGGAAGGATTTATACAGACAGCTGTTCATTTGCCTCCTTTTGGAGAGTCGTTGAGGCCATTTGGAGGTTTATCTGTGTTCTCAGGGTCACCTGAGTGGTGCAAATGAGTGTGGAGCCTTCTTGGCTCCCATGTTTTTGGGAAATCCATTCATGCTCCCGCACCGTTCGAAGGGCATCCATCCTCAAGTGCATAGCTAAACGTCTATGTTCAGCTCTGATCCCTGTGTCCTCCATTTTAATCCTTCCTCAAGCAGCAGCGCAGAAAAAGGGCTCTTGGTCCTTGAGGGTGTGACCTTGCCTTCTCTGACCTGGGAGGGGGCCACCTGAGGCCATCCAGAGGGTTTGGAGGTTGACTTGCCCCAGGAATTGTGGGAGATGCGAATTCAAGCATTAGGAGTTATTTACCTGCGCTCTGCATTTCGGCAGGTGACCCGGTTAAAAATCTTCAGAGATGCGTGGCTGTTTTTTCTTTGCTAAGGGCAGAAAATGTCACACAGGTAGTCCACGATTTATGACCACAGCTGAGCCCGACATGTTGCTAAATGAGGCGGTTATTAAGGGAGTTTTTGCCCCATTTTACCACCTTCCTTGCCACGTCGTTAAATGAATCACAGCAGTTGTTAAGTTAGTAAAATATTGCCGTGTGAATCTGGCGTCGCTCATTAACTTTGCTCATATGAAAGTCACACAATGGGACCCCGGGACGCTGCCACCGTCATAAATATGAGTTAGTTTCCAAGCGTGTCATAAATACGAATCATTTTCCAAGCGTCCAAACTTTGATCACGTGATCCACAGGATGCTGCAACAATCATCTGTGGGAAAATGTTCGTAAGTCACTTTTTTTTTAGTGACGTAACTTCAAGTGATCACTAAATGACCTGTCGCAAGTCGAGGACTTTACTTGACTTTAATTGATCTTCTCCACTTTTTCAACTCTCTGAAAGGACCCTGATATCTGGTGATAAGTGACCCCACACCCCCTCCCCATTAGGAAGTTCATCACTCTCTTAAATTGGCTTTTTGAATCACTCACTCGAGAGCTGCGTTTCTCAATCCTGGCCATTTTAAGAGGAGAAGGCTTCACCTCCCATAATTCCCAAGCCAGAATGGGTGGACTTGCTGGGGGAGATTCTGGGAGTTCGTTCATCTGTGTCGACTGGGAAAATGTGGGAATTGGTCCAACCCTTGTTGGCTGAGTGATGGTCCATCCACGTTGCTTGGGGAATTCTAGGTGATGTCCATGCTGGCTGGGGGATTCTGGGAGTTGAAGTCCATCCATGTTGCTTGGGGAATTCTAGGTGATGTCCATGCTGGCTGGGGGATTCTGGGAATTGAAGTCCATCCATGTTGCCTGCGGAATTCTGGGTGATGAAGCCCGTCCATGTTGCCTGTGGAATTCTGGGTGATGAAGTCCATTCATGTTACCTGGGGGATTCTGGGAGTTCTACTAACATTTTATAGACTTGGCTGAGAAAGACGTGGCTTTGCTCTTTGTAGGCTCTGACGATGAGTACAGTTCCTTGAAAGCCATCCGAAGGTTTAAGAAATCCAGACGGAAAAAGACGCCTGCTCGTCAAGTAAGCAAAATTTTCCTGCAACTGTCACAGATGCAGGCTGGTTTCCAAGAGCCCAAAATTTGATCACATGACCGTTTACATGGTGCACCAGTTACAGGTGCAAGGACCAGTTGCAAGTCACTTTTTTTCCAGTGCCATTGTAACTTTGAGTAGTCACTAAATAAATGGTAATGTCAGAGAGTAAGATGATCAGAGGCCTGGAGACTAAAACATACGAAGAATGGCTACGGGACTTGAGTTTGGCCAGTCTAAAGAAAATAAGAAACAGGGGAGACAGGATAGCAGGGTTCCAGTATCTGAGGGGCTGCCACAATGAAGAGGGGGTCACGTTGTTCACCAAAGCACCAGAGGGCAGGACGAGAAACAATGGTTGGAAACTGACCAAAGAGAGAAGCAACCTGGAATTAAGGAGAAACTTCCTGACAGTGAGGACAATTAACCAGTGTAATACCTTTGCCTTCAGAAATTGTGGGCGCTCCATCACTGGAGATTTTTAAGAAGAGACTGGACATTCACCTGTCTGAGATGGTATAGGTTCTCCTGCTTGAGTAGGGGGCTGGGCTAGAAGACCTCCAAGGTCCCTTCCTATTCTGTTCTATTCTATTCTAGTCTAGTCTGTAATTCTATCATGTAATTCTATTCTATTCTATTTTCTGTTCTATTCTATATTCCATTCTATTCTGTAATTCTATCATGTAATTCTATTCTGTTCTGTTCTATTCTATTCCATTCCATTCCATTCTAAAGACCACCTATATTTGCTCCTTTAAAAAAATCCCCAAAATATCTTAGTTTTGCACATTCATTTTCTAAGTACCAGCTCCCTCCGGGGATTCGGACCGCTCCCACTCTTCTGGCCTTCCGAAAAGAATTAAAAACTTATTTGTGTCGGCAGATCTGGGAATGATTGGTGTTGAATGTTGGATGAATGTTTTTTTATTAAAAAATTTGGGGTATTGTTTTAACTTTATGATCATCTTAATTTAATTTATATTAGACTTATTAAATGCGATTGTTATTTATCTATGTTGTAAGCCGCTCTGGGTCCCCTGGAGAAGAGCGGCTTATAAGTCTAATAAATAAATAAATAAATAAATAAATATCTACTTAAAGATAACAATCTGATTTATCTTCTTGCTTTAGATGATTGGACAGGTTCATACTTTTCAACGATGTCTAAGATTCTCCCAAATGCCTTCTAAATTTTAAATCTAGAAGTTTGTCGAGTCTTTGAAGTTGGTTTTTTTTCCCTTTTCCTTTTCTAGGCACTACCCAAAATTGATCTGGATAATTATTCCGTTCTGCCGGTTGACGAAGGAGACGAAGACCGTGAGGCCGCCGAAGACGATGAAGAAGCAAACTCAGTCGGTTCGGATCTTGACCTTGATCTGGGCGAAGATTGCCTTGAAGAAGGTTTGCAAGCATTTGAAAGTTGATTGAGTTTGCACAGAAGACCGGGAGATTTTTTAATCATGGTTAGCCGATCAAACCACATTAGCCTGAACCAAAATAAGATAAGACACCATCTGATTCAGCTTCTTTTTTTTCCCCTATTTTATGGACAGATCTCGCCTTCATATTATCATAGGATATGGAACCCTGGCTTGTTCAACAAACCACAAATGTTAAGTTAGCAGCTTATTGTATAACCTCCTCAAAGATGTTGGTCTTTCTTTAACAGAAAGAGACCTTTTTTTAAGATCAAGTATCCCTGTTTTTAAAGTAACCACTCTGTTAGATTTACGGTCAATAAATCTAATTAAAGTAACAAAGAGACTAGTTCTCATGAAGCTGCCAAAAAATATAGCTGCTGATTTTCTTCTTCCCCTGTCTGCTTCTTAGCTCTGATTTGTAAAACATATTGAAATGTATTTATTTACTGGTTATATTTTCTTATATTTTTATACCGCCTTATTTCCCGAGGATTCACGGAAGAGTGAGTGATTAAAACAAAAACACATAAAGGCTAACATCAATGATCAAACAAAAAATAGCAGAGGTCTGATTGTGTCTGGAAAATACAGATTATAGTAATAATAACCTTGCTGGCTAATCTTTTCAGTACTTAGATTATTATTTTTTTTTGTCCTGTTTATAATTTGAATGCAGGTGAAAAACCGGATTCTTCTCACCCACTTTATGTTCTTCCTCTCTACTCTTTGCTGGCTCCAGAAAAGCAAGCCAAGGTAAGACTAAACACCCCTGTAGGAATATTGGGGTACATTCAGAAAAGCTGCATGTACTTATGAGGGTCACAGCATCCCCGGAGTCGTGTGTTCTCCTTTCGAGACTTTCTGGCAAGCAAAATCAAGGGTGGAGCCAGATTCACTCAAGAACCGTGTTATTAACAACTGCACTGATTCACATCATCATAATCATCATCATAATAAAGTTGGAAGGGACCTTGGAGGTCATCAATTCCAACCCCCTGCTCAGGAAAGAAACGCTATACTTAACAACTGTGGCAAAAAAGGTCATAATACGGGGCAAAACTCACAGCAACTCTCTTGCTGAGCAAAGGAAATTTTGGGCTCAGTCGTAAGTCGAGGACCACCTATACTTTGAGAGTTGCTAGGGAGCAGCCATCGTAACTCTTTTCCTCCCAGCCAAACCATCTCAACTTCACTGCCTCTTTGCCCTCTGGAAGGCGGCCCCTCCCTCCCTGTCGGGAATCCAGACCACATTTCACCCCAGTAACAGAGTCTTTACAAATAGGACACGGCTGGCAGGATCCCCAACATGGGCAAAATCACCGCAGATGATGTTTCCTTTAGAGGTTGTGGGAGATTCATCCCTGGAAGCTTTCCAGAAGAGACTGGGCTGCCTTGTCAGAATTAGTGCAGGGCGGGGGGGGGGTTAGACTAGATGACCTGCAAGGCCCCTTCCAACTCTGTTATTCTAGTCTAGTCTAGCCTATTCTTCATTCCTCTATTCTATTCTATTCCATACTATATTCTATTCTATTACATATTCTATTCTATTCCCTGTTCTATTCCATTCCATATTCTATTCTATTCTATATTCTATTCCATACTATATTCTATTCTATATTCTATTCCATTCCATATTTTCTATTCTATTCCATTCTATTCTATTCCATTCCATTCCATTATTCTATTCCATTCTATTCCATTCCATTCTATTCTATTCCATTCCATATTCTATTCTATTCTATTCTATTCTATATTCTATTCCATACTATAGTCTATTCTGTTCTGTTCTATTCTATTGAATTCTATATTCTATTCTATTTTCTATTCTATTCCATGTTCTATTAATTGTATTCTATTATGTTATATTATGTTATGTTGTATTGTATTATATTATATTATATTATATTTATTATATTATTCTATTCTATTCTATTATTATATTATATTATTATATTATATTTATTATTCTATTCTATTCTATTCTATTTTCCATTCCTAGAAGAAATGTCTAGTAGACTTTATTCTCTGTCTTTGGTGAGTTTGTTCTTTTTCTCATCCATTGAAAACTGCTCCAAACTCAGGTTTTCAGGCCGTCTCCACCTGGGACTAGGCTGTGTGTCGTGGCCACCAACGTGGCGGAAACGTCTCTGACCATCCCGGGTATCAGATACGTGGTTGATTGTGGGAAGGTCAAGAAACGCTTCTACGACAAAGTCACCGGCATCTCATCCTTCAAGGTTATGTGGACATCCCAGGCTTCGGCCAACCAGCGGGCAGGCCGAGCAGGCCGAACGGAGCCAGGCCACTGTTACAGGTAAACTAATTTTTATTTTTTTCTTTACAGACCTGAAAATCAGGAATGCCCAAATGTGGATCCATGGTGGTCTCTGAGCTTGGTAGTTTTCTTGCAGACATTTCATGACTCAACTAGGTAACATCATCAATGCTACCGTAGAAGGGAGTGGGATTTATGGAGTAGAAGAGGAAGAGGAGAAGGACTGTGGGGTCCTTGGTGGTCTCTGAATTTGGTGGTTTTTTTGCAGACATTTCATGACCCATCAGTGCTAGAAGGGACGGGGGCTTGCCCTCTGTATGTATGCAAGAAATTTGCCCTGTAATACCCAATCAACAATCAAGCAGTAAGCAACAGCCTAATCAAGGAATTATCCAGAACACTCTCACCAACAATGACAGGGAAGCCATTACTATATAAATAGAGAGCAAACCCTGCTCCATTCTAGCACTGATGATGTTACCTAGTTGGGTCACAAAACATCTGTAAGAAAACCACCAAGCTTAACAGAGCACCAAGGACCCCCACAGTCCTCCTCTTCCTCCTCCCACCTCCCCCTCCATTCTGCAAACCCTGCTCCATTCTAGCACTGATAATGTTACCTAGTTGGGTCACAAAACATCTGTAAGAAAACCACCAAGCTTAACAGAGCACCAAGGACCCCCACAGTCCTCCTCTTCCTCCTCCCACCTCCCCCTCCATTCTGCAAACCCCGCTCCATTCTAGCACTGATAATGTTACCTAGTTGGGTCATGAAACGTCTGCAAGAAAACCAGCAAGCTCAGAGAGCACCAAAGACCCCTTATTTCGACCTTGAGCTTCTATCCATGCCCAAATCATCAAAGCCTGATTAGCCCTGGGTGAAGGTAGCAACATCTGGCTTGGGCAACTGTGTCCTTGAAAGGACTTTGTCTAGTGTGTGCACGGGTGTTTGCGTGTACACACGGACAATATTTGCACATGGACCTGAGTTTTCTCTCTCAAACCCTTTTCTGTCACCATCACAGCCCTAAATCATCTTGATTCTTTTGGACACCACAAAGGGATTAGCACAGGTCTTTAAACGTGGCTCCTTGTTTAGCCACACTAGCAAGGAACCAATTTTTTTTATAAGAGGATTGTTTCGATCTCTGCTGCACACTTTTTTCTGTTCCAGGCTTTATTCTTCGGCGGTCTTCAGTGATTTTGAGCAGTTCTCTGCTCCTGAGATCACCAGGCGACCCGTTGAGGATTTAATTCTGCAGATGAAAGCGTTGAACATCGAGAAGGTGAGAGTTCGGTTTTTAGGGCTTCAGTTTTACCCACCCCTCCTAGCGCCACGACCTTGGTAGGGAGGCTCTCTGTACGTGGGTAAAGGCTTCAGCGAAGTTCCTTTAACCACTAGGAGGCACTCTGTTTTGTGGAAGGTAAATGCAAGCCTGTTATTTGCAGATCAGCCACCAAGGTGCACTGTTTTGCCGTAGGTAAACACAAGCTTGTTATTTGCAGATCAGCCACCAGGGTGCGCTTCTTCTAGACTTCACTTGGAAACAAAGAGTCAGCTAAATTTTTTCACGAGGCTGTAAGCCGTTCTGGAATTTTTAAGGATCTGCTTACCCAAAGTCAAAATTCCACCTGGGCTGTTAAGCTTTGCAGTATTAACAAAGGTTAATTTGCAGCTTTGTTTCCCTTTAATTTGATCTGGGGGAGGGGCACGACTGGGTAGCTTTTACATAAACAGCTTGGTTCAGGCTTTATTTGCAGATTGGCCACCAAGGCTCACTTTTTGCACGTAACATAAATGCAGGCTTGTTGTTTGCAGGTTGCTACCAGAGGGCGCTGCTGCATTTAGAGTATGCTTGGAATAGGCCAGTAGCGGCAAACCTATGGCATGCGTGCCAGAGGCGGCATTCAGAGCCCTCTTTGTGGGCACGTGCGCCATGCCCCGGAGATGGCAACCATCCCTCTTCAACTAGCCGCCTGCTAACTCGCCGAGGTCCCACGTGGCTGGATGCATCCCAGCACAGTTGGTTTCCCTCCCCCCCATCCCATCCCTCCGGGCCTCGCATGCTCTCCTTTTCCTGGGCATGACCCACTGCATCACCTCCTCAGCTGTCGGCCGGCCATCCAGCTCAGAGGCGGCTTCTCTGAACTGCTGGCGGTGGGCTGCGGAGTCCCAGAGTGCGCCGGTCGAGGGGCCAGCAGGCTGTGGCTGCTGACTGACGCTGTTGGCCCCCATGCGCTCGCTGGCCTCTGTGTGCGGGGGCCGATGGTGTCAGGCAGCAGCTGCCCCAGCCCCTGCCTCACCTTGCCCTGCGACAATGGCACCCCCACCCTGGCTCACCTTGTCTTGCCTCATCCCGCAGGATGAGCCTCCTGCCCACCGCCCCACCTGCCAGAGACCCCCCTGCATCTCCCCCAACCCTGCCCATCACCCACAGGCGTCCCTACGAGCAACATCAGGCTGGCCACGCCCACCTTGGCCACACCCACCCAGTCTGCCATGACCACCACAGCCACGCCCACCCAGTGGGCCACGGCCACCTGGCACCCAGCGATAAATAAGTGGGTTTTGGGTTGCAGTTTGGGCACTCGGTCTCTAAAAGGTTCGCCATCACTGGAATAGGCTTTACGCCTTCAATTCCCTTTTAAAAGACTGGCTTGCATGTCAAATAGGAACGGGGATCATTCTTCCTCTCACTCTGCTTTGGAGGGGAGGGAGAAATTGCTAAGGTGTCTGCTTTCGGCTCAGCAATAAACCAGTTGCTTGGTTACCATGACAGTTTATCTCCAGATGGCCCTGATGGCATCAAATTCTTAAGCCCCCAAGGAACAGCTCAGCTGGGGCCTCCCTCGCCTTTTATCTGACCCATTTGCTAAGTGGCATCTCTTCCTGCCGTCTCCCAAGGTCCCTCCTTCATACCACCATAATACACCATCATAATATTCCGGGACACATGTATCTCTCCATCTCCTCTTTTGTCTCTTTCCTATCTATAGGTGATCAATTTCCCGTTTCCTACCCCGCCCTCCACCGATGCCCTGAGGGCTGCAGAGGAATTGCTGATCGCCCTGGGAGCCTTGAAAGCTCCTGCCACATCTGGAAGGTAATGGACATCGACAGTTGTGCTTGGATCCCCAAGGATTGATCTCTTAGCTCCACCCTCACTAACTCTCCAGCCCTTTCGTGACTCAATTAGGTAACACCATCAGGGCTAGGAGGGAGTGTTTTCTGTATAGACCAGGGGTGGGCAACCTTGGCTCTTTTATGACTCGTGGACTTCAATTCCCAGAATTCCTGAGCCAACATGGGGGAATTATGGCTTCCTTCATGACTGGTGGACTCCAACTCCCAGAATTCCTGCGCCAACATGGGGGAATTATGGCTTCCTTCATGACTCGTGGACTTCAACTCCCAGAATTCCTGAGCCAGCATGGCTCAGCTTGGAAACCTCTCCCTTTCCCCTCAGCATAGCTGGCTCAGGAATTCTGGGAATTGAAGTCCACGAGTCATAAAAGAGCCAAGGTTGCCTACCCTTGGCCTATACAGTAGCTGACAGGGCAAGCCACTTGTATATAAACAGAGGGCAAACCCCACTCCCTTCTAGCCCTGATGGTGTTACCTAGCTGGGTCCTGAAATGTCTGCAGGGAAATCACCAAGCTCAGAGAGCACCGAGGACCCCACAATCCTCCTCTTTTTCCTCCTCTCCCTCTCCTCCACTCTACAAATCCCTCTCCCTTCTAGCCCTGATGATGTTACCTAGTTGGGTCCTGAAATGTCTGCAAGGAAATCGCCAAGCTCAGAGAGCACCAAGGACCCCACAAACACACCAAGAGATTATTTAATTCTTCAAATGAAAGGACTGAACGTCGAGAAGGTGGTATAATCCTCGGCTTACGGCTGTTTCTTTAATGGCTTTCCTTCTTCCAGGTTGGAAAAGCTGCAGGAAGCCAAGTTCAGCTGCCCCATCAGTCCTCTGGGCGTCCTCATGGCCTCCTTCCCGGTGGCCCCACGTTACGCCAAGATGCTTGCCTTGAGCCAGCAGCACCACTGCCTGCCCTACACCATCGCCTTAGTCTCCGCCTTGACGGTGAGGGAGCTGTTTGAAGAGTTCAACAGGTAAGGCTGCGGTGGGGCTGTTGAGAAACTGGTGCCGTTGCTGGGTCAATGGTTTTGTGGGCTCCGACCTGGTTTGAGGATTAAACAAGCATCCCTCAAAAGAGAATCACAATCACGTGAAGTGTTAAAACCACTTTACAATGCCTTGGTAAGCCCACACTTGGAACGCTGCATCCAGTTTTGGTCACCACGATGGAAAAAAGATGTTGAGACTCTAGAAAGAGTGCAGAGAAGAGCAACGGAGATGATCAGGGGACTGGCAGCTAAAACATACAAGGAACGGTTGCTGGAATTGGGGATGTCTAGTTTAATGACGAGAAGGACCAGGGGAGACATCATAGCTGTGTTCCAGTATTTGAGGGGCTGCCACAAAGAAGAGGGGGTCAAATTGTTCTCCAAAGCACCAGAGGGCAGGACAAGAAACAATGGTTGGAAACTGACCAAAGAGAGAAGCAACCTGGAATTAAGGAGAAACTTCCTGACAGTGAGGACAATTGACCAGTGGAACAGCTTTGCCTCCAGAAATTGTGGGCGCTCCATCACTGGAGGTTTTTAAGAAGAGGCTAGACAGTCACCTGTCTGAGATGGTATAGGTTCTCCTGCTTGAGTGGGGGGCTGGACTAGAAGACCTCCAAGGTCCCTTCCAGCTCTGCTCTATTCCATTTTGATGCAGGCCTGCCCTGAATGAAGAAGAACAGGAGACACTCAAAGGGAAGAGAGCCCGTGTGGCACAGATGCAAAGGATTTGGGCTGGCCAAGGACCTTCTCAGAAGCTGGGAGACCTCATGGTTCTGCTTGGTAAAACTGCTCCTTTGGTTGATTGGGTTTGGGGAGGGGGTGTTCTGAATTCTCCAGGGGTTAGGGGTCTCCTCCAAAGAATGAGAGACTAAGATTGTAAGAAGTGTTAGTACTACTTTAGAGTGCCTAGCTAAAGACCACACTTGGAATATCTGCTGCCCCATGAAACCCAGCGGCCGGTTAGGGCCCACAGAGTCGGCCTTCTCCAGGTCCCGTCAGCCAGACAGTGTCGCCTGGCGGGGCCTAGGGGAAGAGCCTTCTCTGTTGCGGCCCCGGCCCTCTGGAACCAACTCCCCCCGGAGATCCGTATCGCCCCCACCCTCTCCGCCTTTCGCAAATTGTTAAAGACACATCTTTGCCGACAGGCCTGGGGCAGCTAACATCTTGCCCCTAGCCAGTGTATGTTTGTGTGCATGTTTGTTGAATGATTGGTTTTCTTTTAACTTAGGGGTTTTTATATATGTATTTTAACTGGTGATTTCTATTTATGTTGTGAGCCGCCCTGAGTTCTCCGGAATAGGGCGGCATAGAAGTCAAATCAAATCAAATCAAATCAAATAAATAAATAAATAAATAAATAAATAAATAAATAAATAAATAAATAAATATTGCATCCAGTTTTGGTCACCACAATGTAAAAAAGATGTTGAGACTCTAGAAAGAGTGCAAAGAAGAGCAACGAAGATGATCAGGGGACTGGAGGCTAAAACTTGTAAGGAACGGTTGCAGGAATTGGGGATGTCTAGTTTAATAAAAAAAAAAAAAGAAGGACCAGGGGGGACAGGATAGCAGTCTTCCAGTATCTCAGGGGCTGCCCCAAAGAAGAGGGAGTCAAGCTCTTCTCCAGAGCCCCTGAAGGCAGGAGAAGAAGCAACGGATGGAAACCAATCAAGGAGAGAAGCAACCAGGAACTAAGGAGAAATTTCCTGACAGTGGGAACGAGTGGGAAGGATTGCTTCCAGAAGTTGTGGGTGCTGCATCACTGGAGGTTTTTAAGAAGAGACTGGACAACCATGTGTTTGAAATGAGCACGGGGTTGGAGTAGGAGACCTCCACGGTCCCTTCCAACTCTTGTTGTTCTGTTATTCCAGGAGCGGTGGGTGCTTGTGAATATGCAGGATGCACTCCTCAGTTCTGTAGCACCAACGGCCTGCGCTACAAGGCCATGGTGGAAATCCGGCGGTTGCGTGGGCAGCTCACAACGGCAGGTAAGACGCCACCCCTGCTCTGTTCTCTGGGATCTGCTCTTCCTTGTCTTGGGAGCGTCATTCAGGGAAGGGGGGGGGACCTTCATGCGGCTCTTGACTCTCTCACAGTCTAGTTGTGTGTGTGTTCCCTTCCAAGTGAACGCCGTCTGCCCAGGGGCCAACCTCTTTGTTGACCCCCAAATGAAGCCCCCCACAGAAGAACAGGTCATTTTCTTGAGGCAGATCGTTCTGGCCGGACTGGGAGACCATGTCGCCCGAAGGATCCAGGCTCAGGAGCTCCTTGACGAGAAGTGGAAAAACAGCTACAAGGTCAATCTCTCTCTCTCCCTCCCTCCCTCTCTCTCTCTTTCTCCCTCCCTCCCTCTCTCTCCCTCTCTGTCTGTCTGTCTCTCTCTCTCTTTTGCTCTCTCTCTCTCTCCCTCCCTCTCTCTCTTTCTCCCTCCCTCCCTCTCTCTCCCTCTCTTTCACCCTCACTCTCTGTCTCCCTCTCTGTGTCTCTCCCTCTCTGTCTGTCTCTCTCTTTTGCTCTCTCTCCCTCCCTCTCTCTTTCTCCCTCCCTCCCTCTCCCCCTCGCTTCCTCCCCCTCTCTCTCTGTCTCCCTCTCTGTGTCTCTCCCTCTCTGTCTGTCTGTCTCTCTCTTTTGCTCTCTCTCCCTCCCTCTCTCTTTCTCCCTCCCTCCCTCTCCCCCTCGCTTCCTCCCCCTCTCTCTCTGTCTCCCTCTCTGTGTCTCTCCCTCTCTGTCTGTCTATCTCTCTCTTTTGCTCTCTCTCCCTCCCTCTCTTTCTCCCTCCCTCTCTCCCCCTCGCTTCCTCCTCCCCTCTCTCTCTCCCTCTCTCTCTTTCTCCCTCTCTGTGTCTCTGTCTGTCTGTCTCTCTCCCTCCCTCCCTTTCTCTCTCTTTCTCCCTCTCTGTCTCTCTCCTTCTCTCTCTCTTTCTCTCTCCCTCCCTCTCTCCCTCCCTCCCTCTCTCTGTCTTTCTTCCTTCTCTCTCTCTCCCTTTCTCCCTTCCTCTGTCTCTCTCTCTTTCTCCCTCTCTGTCTGTCTCCCTCTCTCTCTTTCTCTCTCTCTCTCTCTGTCCCTCTCTCTTTCTGTGTCTCTCTGTCCCTCTGTCTCTGTCTCTGTCTCATCTTTGCTCTTTTTGGAATTCATTAATTTAATAAATTTTATGTACAAAATTGGAATGTTGAAAGACGCACAGATGTAATTGAACACATATTTAAACGTAAAGAAAGCAAATTAAGATAAAATTAAAAATAAGAAAAAAGATTGTGAAGAGGGAGAGGAGGGAGGGAAGGAAGGAAGGAAGGAAGGAAAGAATAGGGTAGGGAGGGAAAGAAGGAAGGAAGGAAAGAAGGTGAGAATGGGAGAGAAAAGGAAGGAAGGAAAAGAATGGGGAGGGAGGGAAGGAAGGAAAGAAAGTGAGAATAGGAGAGAAAAGGAAGGAAGGAAAAGAGAATAGGGAGGGAGGGAAGGAAGGTGAGAATAGGGAGAGAAAAGGAAGGAAAAGAGAATGGGGAGGGAGGGAAGGAAGGAAGGAAGGTGAGAATAGGGGGAAGAGAAAAGGAAGGAAAGAAAAGAGAGAATAAGGGAGAGAGGAAAGGAAGGAAGGAAAATGTGCCTTGTGTGTTATTCTTAATAGTTGCTGGTTGACTAATAACTATCGTAAATTAATACAGTACGATTTACAACACAATATTGTTGTAATGTAAAATGTCCCAAATCCCATTATGGAGGACTTTTAGCTGCATAGATGAGGTGGCTGTACATTTGTACTACTAGGTGGAGATTTTATTCCTTTTTTTTTTCATTTTATTTCCATTTTATCGATTGATTTAGAAAATTTATCTTGCCGCCTACTCGCGCATGGCGACTCCAGGCGGCTTACCTGGATATTCTGCCCTCCACCCTTCTTTCCCCCTGCTAGACGCCACTCCTGGAGGATCCGGTCTTCATCCACCCTACTTCCGTTCTGTTTAAGGAGCTCCCTGAGTTTGTGGTCTACCAGGAAATCGTCGAGAGCACCAAGATGTACATGAAAGGTGAACGGGCAGCTGTTTCCTTGCTAGTTTTTTTAAAAAAAAAAAAATTAAAAAATATTTTTAAGAAAAAAATCTAGAACCAGGGAGGAAAAAAAAGACACCTCAAAAAAATAGGAAGATATTTATTTATTTATTTATTTATTTATTTATTTATTTATTTATTTATTTATTTATTTAAATTAAATTTTTATGCCGCTCCTCTCCGAGGACTCGGAGCGGCTAACAACATAAACAAAAACAACATCTCAGCATTTCAAAAATCTAAAACCAAATCTAAAAAGCATTTAAAAAGACCCCAAACACATTCATCATTCACACACAATCACAGTCATCCCCAGGCCTGCCGGCAAAGATACGTTTTAAGGTTCTTCCGGAAGGCCGGGAGAGTGGGAGAAACGCGGACTTCAAGGGGCAGTTGGTTCCAGAGGGTGGGCGCCACCACAGAGAAGGCCCTCCCCCTAGGACCCGCCAGACGGCATTGTTTCGCTGACGGGACCCGGAGGAGGCCGACCCTGTGCGCTCTCACCGGTCGTAGAAAAGTATGTGGCAGAAGTCGGTCCCATAAATATCCTGGTCCAATGCCATAAAGATAAGATGCATTGTGAAGTGGGCAATAGATTTAGGATATAATATAAATATGGATCAATGGCAGCAAGTATGGGAGTGAAAGAACAAAATCACATTGGCGACATCATATAAAGAAAACTTGTATAAGATGATTTACAGATGGCATCTCCCTCCGGCCATTATTAGCCAAAATGTATAACAGATATTTTTCTATGTATTGGACATGTAAAAAAAAAAAGGGTACCTTCTTTCATATATGGTGGACATGTAGAGAAGCACAGGTGTATTGGCGTATGGTCTGGGAATGGGCAATAGATATGACTAGCCAAAACATTCTATACAAACCTGAGGCATTACTATTAGGAATATTAGAGAAAAATGTAAATAAAGAGGACACATATCTAATTATTCACGTGGCTACGGTGGCAAGGATACTATTTGCTCAAAAGTGGAAAGCAATAGAAACACCGAGTGTGGAAGAACTAATAAAGAAAATTACATTTTGCTCAGAACTAGATAGGTCACAGGTCAGCAACCTGCAGCTCTGGAGCCGCATGCGGCTCTTTGTGCCTTCCCCTGTGGCTCCCAGCCTCCTCTGCCATTTGCAGAGAGACAGAGACAGAGAGAGGCAATTGCGCTTCCCTGCTTCTCTCTCTGTCTGTGTGTGTGTGTGTGTGTGTGTGTGTGTATGTTTGTGTGTGTAAAAGAGTGCACTCACAGTGTTCTCGGAGGAGCTGAAAAGCTTATTGGGCGGAGCTCCTCCCTTTGCTGCGTCTCTGCAGGAAGGGCAGGAGAGAGCTAGCTAGCCCAGCTATGCTGGCTCAGGAATTCTGGGAGTTGAAGTCCATGAGTCATAAAAGAGCCGAGGTTGCCTACCCCTGAGCTTGTTGGAGAACAGCTTGAAGCCAGCTTGCCAGGTGACCAGCAGATAGGAGAGAGGGGAGGAGAGAAAGAGAGAGGGAGGGAGAGAGAGAGAAAGAAAGAAAGAGAGGGGGAAGAGGACTGGCAGACCAAGGGCAGATAGGGAGGGAGAGAGAGACAGAGAGAGAGAGAGACCCTTTTGACATCTATAATGAAGATAACACTGAATATATCCTTTTTTATCTTTGTGTGTATGTATATATATATATATATATACATACACACACATACATACACACACAAACACAGACACACACACACCTATAATAAAGGTAAAAAAGGATATATGCAGTGTTATCTTCATTTTAGCGACCGGTTAGGGCCCACAGAGTCGGCCTTCTCCAGGTCCCGTCAGCCAGACAGTGTCGCCTGGCGGGGCCTAGGGGAAGAGCCTTCTCTGTTGCGGCCCCGGCCCTCTGGAATCAACTCCCCCCGGAGATCCGTATTGCCCCCACCCTCTCTGCCTTTCGCAAATTATTAAAGACCCATCTTTGCCGGCAGGCCTGGGGCAGTTAACACCTGGCCCCAGCCAGTGTATGTATGTTTTCATGTCTGTCTTTGGATGATTGGTTGTTTTTAATTAATGGGTTTTATAATGTATTTTTATATTAGATTTCTTCATGTTAGTATTCATGTTGTGAGCCGCCCTGAGTTCTTGGAATAGGGCGGCATAGAAATCTAATAAATAATAATAATAATAAAAGGGTTTTGCGGCTCCCGGTGTTTTGTTTTCGGTGGGAAATGGGTCCAAGTGGCTCTTTGAGTGTTTTGGGTTGCCTACCCCTGAGATAGGTTAACTAAAAGATTAAAAAACCAGGAAGACACAGAATTTTATTTGATATGGAATAAATTTTATAGATGGAGGGGGGAAAAAATAGAGGTCACAAATAAAGAGATAAGTTAAAATAAGAGATTAGAAATGCATAGTTTGTATATAGATAAGTTATATACAATTAATGTACAAGATGGACTGAGATGTCAGTCAAAGACGATTTACCATGTTCAATGTTTTTAATCCTTTTCTTTCTTTTGTATTCCATAAAAACTTTATAAAAAAAGAAGAAGAAGATAAGATGCAAATACAGATAGACCACAATTCACCTCAAGTTTATGTTCTTAAGCGAGTCATTTGTGAAGTGATTTTTTGCCCCTACACGGTGACGAAGGGAATCGGGCTCCCCCGTTGACTTGGCTTGTTAGTAGTTCACAAAATGGGATCGCGTGACCGTCATAAATAGGAATCAGTGGCCAAACGGCTGAAGTTTGGTCACGTGAGCCTAGAATACCTTGACGGTCGTAAGTGTGAAAAACAGCCATTTTTTTCAATGCCGTCGTAACGTTGAACAGTCACTAAGCAAATGGTTGTAAGTCAGGGGTTTCCTGTACATTTGCTTATGAAATGGTCAAGTTGTGTTATGTCGCCTTTATAGCCCAGCTAAACTCCTGCTTTCTCCCAATTTTATTTCCTGTCCCATCTGAAGGGATTTCAGCCATCGAAGCTGAGTGGGTGCCTCTTCTCCTGCCCCCCTACTGCCATTTCGAAAAGCCTCTGGATGACCCTGCCCCGTTCTACTGCCCAGAAACAGGCCACGTCCGTTGCCACAGGCCCAGCACCTTCTGTAAGTTTGCTTTCTCCCTAAAATAAATCTCCCCTGCCCTTAAAAGTCTGCAACCAAAGAAATAGGAGCTGAAAGAAAGAAGATTCAGTTTATTTTAAAACATGGGATAAATTTTACCAAATGGTTAGGAGAACGAACTGGTGAGAAATGAATGTAATAATAATAATAATTATTATTATTAAATTTCTATACCGCCCCAAGGGAGCTTGGAGGTCATCTAGTCCAACCCCCTGCTCAGGCAGGAAACCCTATACCATTTCGGACAAATGGCTGTCCAGTCTTTTCTTAAAAACTTCCAGTGTTGGAGCATTCACCGCTTCTGGAGGCAGGTGGTTCCACTGGTTAATTGTTCTAGCTGTCAGGAAGTTTCTCCTTAGTTCCAGGTTGCTTCTCTCCTTGATTGGCATTTTGTCTACCTATCGAGTCCTTACCAAGGACCTGGGATAGGCAGATGTGGATGTTTGATGGTATTATTATTATTATTATTATTGTTGTTGTTGTTGTTGTTGTTACTATTACTATTATTATTACTATTATTATTATTATTATTATTTACCAATAGGAGACAATATTTGTAGTTCTGGGTGGAACTGTGGGGTCCTTGGTGCTCTCTGAACTTGGTGGTTTCCTTGCAGACATTTCGTTACCCAACTAGGTAACATTATCAGTGCTAGAAGGAAATGGGTGGAGGAGAAAGAGGATCGTGGGGTCCTTGGTGCTCTCTGAACTTGGTGCTTTCCTTGGAGACATTTCATTACCCAGCTAGGTCGCATCATCAGTGCATTGATACTATTACCTAGTTGGGCCATTGAGTCATGAACTCTCTGCAGGAAAACTAACCAAGCTCAGAGAACATCAAGGATCCCACTTCCTCCTCCACTCTGTAAACCCCGCTCCCTTGTACCACTGATGATGTTACCTAGCTGGGTCATGAAACGTCTGCAACAAAAAACCACCAAGCTCAGAGAGCGCCAAGGACCCCACAGTTCAACCATGAGCTACAAGAGTCTCTTCTGTTGGAATCCTGGTTGGCTCCATTTTCTTTTCTTTTTCTTTTTTTTTTTGAGCCATCTTGCTACAACAGATGGCGCCCCTAAGGCCGCCAATTCTCCCAGTGAGACGGTCCTCTTGCGCCTTGGTGGACGAGGAACGGCTGAAATCAACCGTGGTTGAGAGCAGAATATAGTTCTCGCCGGCTATATTCACTCTCTTCCCTTCCCTTTCTATAGATCGGGTCGGATGGCAGCTTCCTGCAGTGGAGGTGGATTATCCCGAAGGCCTTGATCGCTTCAAACATTTTGCCAGGTTTTTCCTGGAAGGACAGGTGAGGCCCCCAGCCTTTCTGAGTTAGCGGCCCGAAGGGAAAGGCAGGCACCTTTACACACGCATGCGCCAACGGAGCCGAAAGCGTGTGAGCGCCGCAAACAGGGCCGCAAGCACATGCGTGCCACCAATGGGGCTGTTAGAGCCCATGCAGTGCTCAGGACGGCTAGTGCCCGCACGATACAAACGGGGCCATTAGCGCCCATGCGCCACAAACTGGGCCACTAGCGCCCACACAACACTCGGGACGGCTAGCGCCCGCACGATACAAATAGGGCTGCTAGCGCCTGCACGAAAGCCAGGGCGGTGCTTTCGCGACTGGGGGAGGTGAGTGCATGCACACACACGTCCGCACTGGCCAGCTACTCACGTGGCCCGGTAGCCAACACGCCGCGACCCGGCAGTGGGGCACGACCCTCAGGTTGGGGACCCTTGCTCCATAGTTAATTCTCAACTGATAACCACCTTTGGGCCCGGAACCTACATCACTAGGTGATGCAACCTTGAATATGATAGGGGAGGGAGGTGGGGCATCCAGTTTTATGACCTTTCTGCCGTGGTCATTAAGCGAATCCAGCTTTCCCCACTGACTTTGCCTAGTGGAAGATAACTGGGAAGGTCGCAAATGGGAATCCTGAGGCCCCAGGACGCCGCAAGTTGTCATAAACGCCGTCCTCAGAGTAATGATTGGTTGTAAGCCGCAGTTTTCAGCACCGCCGTAACTTTGAATGGTTGCTAAACAAAGGGTCGTAAAATGAGGCCTGTCTGTATTTCAGCCTCTGCCATGATCTGCTGCTGAATTCAGACTTTTCCCGGAATTCTTAAGCATTTCGCCAACCTCATGCTGGCTAGTGAACTGCATTCAACTGCAAATTTATTTATTGGACTTGTATGCCGCTCCTCTCCAGAGACTCGGAGCGGCTTACAACATATACAAAACATCAAAGAATCTAAGTCCAATCAAAATATTAAAAATAGACACCCAACACATGTACAACTTTCAAACAACAACCCACAATCATCCCCAGGCCTGCCGGCAAAGATAAGTTTTGAGATTCTTTCGGAAGGCCGGGAGAGTGGGAGAAACGCGGACTTCAAGGGGCAGTTGGTTCCAGAGGGTGGGCGCCACAACAGAGAAGGCCCTCCCCCTAGGACCCGCCAGACGGCATTGTTTCACTGACGGGACCCGGAGGAGGCTGACCCTGTGCGCTCTCACTGGTCGTAGGGAAGTATGTGGCAGAAGAGGGTCCCGTTTTTCCTACATCCCAGCATCCAGAAGATGCACAATGTACTGACACACATACACACATGTACAGAAGATACAGAGTTTCCTGATGGAGCTGGAGGTTGGACTAGACCACTTCCACGGTCCCTTCCAACTCTGTGTTAAGATTCCAGAATCAGACTGAGCCCCTTCCATGGTGTCAGATAGAAAATTACATTGTCTATATACTTCCAGTTTGCATAGAAAACCATGCTTCTTATTCCATACACTTTTTAAAAATATTTCTGGGCTTTTTTTTTAAAACAACAACAACCTCCTCCCCTCCACATTTGAATTATTTTTATTACCATGGTCTCCACCCCGAGGCAGCCATGTTAGCTGCAAATGGGAGCTGTAGTCCTGGAACAACTGGAAGGCCACTAATTCCCTACCCTTGGATTTAAAAAATATATAATTTTCCTTTTTTTTTTTTTGGAGTCTGTTTTGACTTGTATACAAATTAAACATTAAAAAGTTGGCAACGAGGGATTGGAAAAACTCTTCAGCGTGTCCGAGATCATAAATGAGTAGATTAATCAGTAGATTTTTTTTTCCCTAGGTTGTGAAACCGTTGACGGCGTACAGCCGTTGCCTGCTGTCCAGTCCAGTCACGATGCTAAAGACATGGTCCAAGTAGGTTTGCTGACGGTCCTTCCTCTCATTGTATATGAGATGGTGGTAGAATTAAGGAGTCCCCCCCCCCAAAGTCATATCTGTCTTATCCCCAAGTGAACCCTTTGGGCCTTGTTCTCTGTCCTTAAGAAGGTTCTCTTACTTAGAATCAGAGGATCTTCTAGTCCAACCCCTTGCTCCAGCAGGAGACCTTATACCAGGGGTCTTCAAACATGGCCCTTTTATGACTTGTGGACTTCAACTCCCAGAATTCCTGAGCCAGCATGGGGGAACTATGGCCCCTTCATGACTCCTGGACTTCAACTCCCAGAATTCCTGAGCCAGCATGGGGGAACTATGGCCCCCTCATGACTGGTGGATTTCAATTCCCAGAATCCCTGAGCCAGCATGGCTCAGTTTGGAAACCTCTCCCTTTCCCCTCAGCACGACCGGCTCAGGAATTCTGGGAGTTGAAGTCCACGAGTCATAAAAGAGCCAAGGTTGCCTACCTCTGGCCTAGGCCTAGGCCACTTTATGACTCGTGGACTTCAACTCCCAGAATTCCTCAGCCAGCATGGGGGAACTATGGCCCCTTCATGACTGGTGGACTTCAACTCCCAGAATTCCTGAGCCAGCCTGGCTCAGCTTGGAAATCTCTCCCTTTCCCCTCAGCACGACCAGCTCAGGAATTCTGGGAGTTGAAGTCCACCAGTCATAAAAGGGCCAAGGTTGCCTACACCACTTCTGACAGATGGCAGTCCAGTCTCTTCTTGAAAGCCTCCAGTGATGAAGTTCCCACAACCTCTGAAGGCAACTTCTGTTCCACTGGTTGATTGTCCTCACTGTTAGGAAATTTCTCCTTAGTTCTAGGTTGCTTCTCTCCTTGATTGGTTTCCATCCGTTGCTTCTTGTCCTGCCTTCGGGTGCTTTGGAAAATAGGTTGACCCCCCTCCTCTCCATGACAGCCCCTCAAACACTGGAACACTGCTATCATATTGCCTCTAGTCCTTTGGATTAAATCCATTTAACCAAATAACATAACAGCAGAGCTGGAAGGGACCTTGCAGATCTTCTAGTCCAGGGGCCACCAATCCCTGGTTCGTGGACCGGCATCGGGCCGTGACATGCCAGCAACTGGTCCGCACAAACAAGGAAAGCCCCATCCATGGGATGCAGGCAACACACAAAACCACACAATCCATGGAAAAGCCTCTCTCCATGGAGGGCCACTGCCCTATATCACTTATCCTTGACCTTCTGACCTGGCTTTTAGGTTCTTATGGGAAAACAAAGCAGGCCAGAAGATTTAATCCCTAGCCCACTTGTTTCCCAAACCCTTCTCCTTCCACAAGGCGTTGGGTTTTCTGTAACCTCCTGACTGAGCCTCTCAGGAGAAGCTTAAAGTGATGCAACGAGAGAGGAAACCCACAATTTGAGGAAACATCTTCACGTTAGCGCCATAGGAAAGTGTGGAGAACTTTGTGGTGCACACGGAAGGCTCCAAAATGTATAACATCGAGGTCAAAAGTACTCAGAAAAAAAAGGAGAAGGAAAACCCCCTTGTCAACACCCTTTGGTCAAAAGGAGAAACTTCCTCAAAATTAACGGTCATCTTTAGAGTCAAAACCACATCAACTGTACCAGAATATTCTCCAGAAATCTTGGTTAAGATTTCCTTCCGGATCTTCCCCCCCCCCCCACATTACCTTGGTTATCCCTGTTCTGTCTTCATTTCAAGGCACTATATTTACATCTAGACCTCCTCCCCAGCCCTAGATTCCCACTGGGCCTGACCTCCAGGTCTGCATTTGAACTTGAGGTCCAACCTCAGGTTGCTTGAACTACACTGCCAGACAGAAACATCTTGCAAAACATGTGATGTCCCACTTCATGGCTGACTAAGCCACTAAGGGCTGGATTCACCCAATGTGCTAAACTAGATCAAGATGTTGAGACTCTAGAAAGAGTACAGAGAAGAGCAACAAAGATGATTAGGGGACTGGAGGCTAAAACAGAAGGAACGGCTGCTGGAATTCGGCATGTCTAGTTTATTGAAAAGAACAACTAGGGGTGACAGGATAGCAGCCTTCCAATATCTCAGGGGCTGCCCCAAAGAAGAGGGAGTCAAGCTATTTTCCAAAGCTCCTGAAGGCAGGACAAGAAGCAACGGATGGAAACTAATCAAGGAGACAAGCAACCTGGAACTAAGGAGAAACTTCCTGACAGAACAATTAACCAGTGGAACAACCTGCCTCCAGAAGCTGCGAATTCTCCAACACTGGAAGTTTTTAAGAAGAGACTGGACAGCCATTTGTCTGAAATGGTATAGGATTTCCTCCCTGAGCAGGGGGTTGGACTAGATGACCTCCAAGGTCCCTTCCAACTTTATCATTATTATTATTAATCAAGGAGAGAAGCAACCTGGAATTAAGGAGAAACTTCCTGACAGAACAATTAACCAGTGGAACAACCTGCCTCCAGAAGCGGTGAATGTTCCAACACTGGAAGTTTTTAAGAAGAGACTGGACAACCGTTTGTCTGAAATGGTGTAGGGTTTCCTGCCAGAGCAGGGGGTTGGACTAGATGACCTCCAAGGTCCCTTCCAACTTTATCATTATTATTAAGATGCATCCAATGTGCTAAACCAGATCAAGATGCAAGTGGACATAGACCACTTTGCTATTCCAATCAAACCATTCCTTAATTCATACAGGCCTGAGATGATGTACCCTAGTTTGGGTCATGAAACGCCTGCAAGAAAACAACCAAGCTCAGATGTCTATGAAGTTTCCCAGTCATGCAGGTCATGGTTGTCCCAAAGGTGCATTTTCAAGAGGCAACTGGACTTTCTGGGTTTTTTTTGTTTTTTTTCTTGAAGACGAGTCTCTCATCCGGGTCCAGTTTTAGTTTCCACACCTTGCTGGCGAAGTCCTGCGAATTGCTGATGCGGTGGGTGGTGTTGCCAATTAGAGGATCTAATAATAATAATAATAAAAAAATCCTTCCATTTCCCCACCATCCTGTCAGAGCTGAAGTAGCTTCTTGGATGAGAAGGGAAACATCTTCAAAGAAAAACAAGAAAGTCCATTGGCCTCCTGGGAAAAAAAAGCACCTTTGGGACAACCAAGCTCAGAGAACACCAAGGACCCTTGTTTCCACCCTGAGCTACCAATGTCCTCTTCTGTTGGTGCTGATAATGTTACCTAGTTGGGTAATGAAACGTTGGCAAGCTAACAACCAAACTTGGAGAACGCCAAGGACCCAACGGTTGAACCTTGAGCTACCAATATTCTCTTCGGTTGGTACTGACGATGTTATCTAGTTGGGACAATGAAATGTCTGCAAGCAAACACCCAAGGACTCCATACTTGAACCCTGAGCTACAAATATTATTTTCTATTGGTTCTGATGATGTTACCTGGGTGGGTCATGAAACATCTGCAAAAAAACCCTCCAAGCTCAGAGAGCACCAAGGACTCTTCATTTCAACCCTGAGCTACGAGTTAAGCTTTGTTGTTTAATTCATAACACTCTCTGAGAGTGATTCTAAATGCTTGGAGATGCCACCTGGTTCATCTCAAAAGCTTCCAAAGGATACCTTAGAACACAGAATCACAGGGCTGGAAGGGAAGTCCAACCCCTTGCTCATGCTAGAGATCTTATACCATCCTGGTCAAGTGGTTGTCCAGTCTATTTTTGAAAAGCTCCAGTGATGGAGCACCCACAACTCCAGGAGGCAATTTCTCCTTACTTCTAGGCTGGATCTCTTTTTGACAAGCTTCCACCCATTGCTTCTTGTCCTGCCCCTTCTGAGGTAGGGCTGAAGAACACACAGTGTGGTGTGAACAGGGGAAGAGAGTCAACCAATGGCCAAACACGAGACTTTCTCTGGTCAGTTGATACTCTGAACTCAACAACATGAAGTCAAGCTTCTCCTACAGTTGTTGGACACGGCCAACGTTTTCAATAAATCCCCGTCCCTATACAGGGATCCTAAAGTGGATCCCTAAATCCCATCTGGGTCCCCATTAACTCTCCATGGTGTCAACGAGGCTATAAGAAACACCTGGAGATTGAAGGAAACAACCCATCAACCATGTGAAGCCATCCAACAAAGCTTCCAATTCTGATAAAGGCCACTTGTTTAAAAATTCATATATCTCCCCTCTGTCTTTGAACGTCTCCCGAGCATCCTTCTCCGGCTGCCAGGCCCAAATACGACATCAAGGCAGAATCAGGGACTTCAGTTGTCTAGAGTCACACTCGCAGGAAGGGTGGCATAGAGGTTTACCCCATTTTTCTCTTTCTTTCTCTGTTTCTCTATCCATCTTTTTCTCAATTTCTGTTTCTCTTTCAATCTCTCTTCTCTCTGTCTTTCTTTCAGTCTCTCTCTCTCAACCTCTCTCTTTCTCTCTCAATCTCTCTGTCTTCCTGTCTCTTTCAATCTCTTTCTCAATCTCTCTGTCTTCCTCCCTCTTTCTCTCTCTCTCATTTTTTTTTTCTCTCTTTTTTTGTTATACGTTTTATTAGATATAGAGTAAGATACAAAGCAAATAGGAGGACACAGTGGGGAGGGAAAAGGGAAGGAAAAGTGAGGGTTTTTTTCTCTCTCTCTCAACCTCTGTCTTCCTCTCTCTCTCTCAATCTTTCTCTTTCTCACTCTCTTTCTCTCTCTCAATCTCTCTTTCTCTCTCTCTCTTTCACTCTCTCAACCTCTCTCTTTCTCTCTCAACCTCTGTCTTCCTCCCTTTCTCTCTCAATTTTTTCTCTCTCAACCTCTCTGCCTTCATCTCTTTCTCTCTCAATCTTTCTCAGTCTCTGTTTCTCTCCCTCAATCTCTCTTTCTCTGTCTCTCTTTCACTCTCTCTTAACCTCTCTGTCTTCATCTTTTTCTCTCTGTCTCTCAATTTTTCTCTCTCAACCTCTCTGTCTTCCTCTCTCTTCCTCTCTCAATCTTTCTCAGTCTCTCTTTCTCTCTCAATCTTTCTTTCTCTGTCTCTCTCTTTCACTCTCTCAACCTCTGTCTTTCTCTCTCAATCTTTCTCTTTCTCAGTCTCTTTCTCTCAATCTCTCTTTCTCTGTCTCTTTCATTCTCTCAACCTCTCTCTTTCACTCTCAGTCTCTGTCTTCCTCCCTCTTTCTCTCTCTGTCAATTTTCTCTCTCTCAACCTCTCTGCCTTCATCTCTCTTTCTCAATCTTTCCCAGTCTGTTTTTCTCCCTCAATCTCTTTCGCTCTCTTTCACTCTCTCAATCTCTCTGTCTTTCTCTTCCTCTCTCTCTGTCTCTCAATTTTTCTCTCAGCCTCTCCGTCTTCCTCTCTCTTTCTCTCTCAATCTTTCTCTTTCTCAGTCTCTCTTTCTCTCAATCTCTCTTTCTCTGTCTCTCTCTTTCACTCTCTCAACCTCTCTCTTTCGCTCTCAGTCTCTGTCTTCCTCCCTCTTTCTCTCTCTGTCAATTTTCTCTCTCTGAACCTCTCTGCCTTCATCTCTCTTTCTCTCTCAGTCTTTCTCAGTCTGTTTTTCTCCCTCAATCTCTCTTTCACTTTTTCACTCTCTCTCTCAATCTCTCTGTCTTCCTCTTTCTCTCTCTCAATTTTTCTCTCAACCTCTCTGTCTTCTTCTCTTGCTCTCTCAATCTTTTTCAGTCTTTGTTTTTCTCCCTCAATCTCTCTTTCACTCTCTCAATCTCTCTATCTTCCTCTTCCTCTCTCTCTGTCTCAGTTTTTCTCTTAACCTCTCTGTCTTCCTCTCTCTCTCTCTCTCTCAATCTTTCTCTTTCTCACTCTCTCTCTCTCTCTCTCTCTCTCTCTCTCTCTCTCTCTCTCTCTCTCTCTCTCTCTCTCTCTGCCATCCATAAGTCCTCACACCCACCCTGATGGATCTCACACCTCAACACTGCTTCCCTGGCACCAGCAATTATGAGCAGCTGGGTGGGAACCAAGTCATGAAGCCTTGGGGACCAAGTCATGCAGGCTGTCCAGAGGCTCAACCAAGGATGAGAAAAACATGAAAATCCTGAGTGAAAACACCAACCCGCTCCCACCTCCAGCTTTACCCACAATTAAAAACCAGAAATTTTAGCCAAAATTCAGAAATGGAAAAAGGGAAATTTCTAATAATCCATTTACAAAAGAGAAGGATTGTCTTCCTGGCACCCCCATACCAGAGAGCCAGGCTTGTTCCCCTGTCGGTGATTGATTGATTTGATTGAAAATTGATTTTATTCACCCCTCTGGATTCATTGTGTGTGTGTGTGATATTTCCGCAGACTTCAGCCAAGGACAGAATCTTTGCTTCAAGCGCTCGTTTCCGAAAACGTTGATAACCGGGACGCTTTGCAGCTGGCCTGGGAAAAAAACCCAAAATGTAAGATATCCAAGATTTTCATTTATTTATTTTTTTTAGATGGTTTTTATTTTGCTTATTCTGCCACGCAAGACTTTTTTGTAAGGTTTGATAACCTGCAGTAGTTGGAATCACGATCTTTGCAAGCTAAATTCAGGAATGTAAACGTTGCATCACAGCAGACTGACGGGTCGCTCCCTTCTCCAATTTTAATCTTCTCGTTTCAGATTTGCTGGCTGAATATTGCCAGTGGGTTCCGAAAGTGACCCACAAGAAAATTGCTAAAACGTGGCCTCCGGGGCATTGAGGCAGTGAATGTTTGAGCCAGGAACTCTCAAAGCGTCTGTTCTTCCCGAAAATGCCATGAAGACTCCCCTGGGAAAAAGCAAGAGCCGTAACTGCACAAGGAATGAGCAGACAGATTCAGCTTTTCTATATTTGTCATCCCAAAGAGCAACACGTGAGCTGCTGAGTAGCAACATGCATGACGTTTGTGACCTGCAAAAAAAAAATCATAACCCTGCAGTTGTCCGTTTTTGGTTGGGCCAAAGGCAGTCCAGTGAACGAGAAAATGCCAGATCCTTTTCTACAAAAGAAATTAAATGTTTCTCAACCTTGGCAACTTTCAGGAGAGTGGACTTCAACTCCCAGAACTCTGGCTTTCCTTGAGAATAGACTCTGTGGTTGCCGAAACTAATCCAATATTTCTCAACCTGAGCGACTTGGAAGAGGTTTGGACTTCAATTCCCAGAATCCCCCAGGATCTGGCTTTTCTTGAGAACAGACTCTATGGTTGCTGGAATTAATCCAATATTTCTCAACCTTGGCAACTTTAGGGAGAAGGGTAGACTTCAACTCCCAGAATCCTCCAGTGTCTGGCCTTTCTTGAGAATAGACTCTATGGTTGCTGGAACTAATCCAATATTTCTCAACCTGAGCTATTTTAAGAGGTTTGGACTTCAATTCCCAGAATTCCCCAGCTGGCAAAGTTTGAAAAACCCTGGACTACAGTTGCAAGAATCTCACATTCCATTAAGCAGCGTTTACTTTAATCCTGGTTTTTTCTGGCTAAGCCACAGTCGTTAACATTTTCACCTGCAAACCCAGAAACTATGCTTAGATATACATCCCAGTACGTTGGTTCACACAAACACCCTGAGCCACAAACATAAAGATTTAGCGGAGTAGAGCATACATGCCCTTCACACGTTTCAACCACACAAATAGAATAGAATAGGAAAAAGAATAGAATGGAATAAGAATAGAATAGAATAGAATAGAGGTAGAAGAATAAGAATAGAATAGAATAGATTATGGAATAGAATACAATAGAATAGAATAAGGAATAGGAAAAAAATAGAATATGGAATTAGAATAGAATAATGATAGAATGGAATAATAATAGAATAGAATAGGGAATAGGAAAAAATAGAATATGGAAATAGAATAGAATAGAATAGAATAATGATAGAATGGAATAATGATAGAATAGAATAATTAGAATGGAATAGAATAGAATAGAATAGAGCTGAAAGGGACCTTGGAGGTCTTCTAGTCCAGCCCCCCACTCAAGCAGGAGAACCTAAGCCCTTTCAGACTGTCCAATCCAGTCTCTTAAAAACCTCCATTGTTGGGGCACCCACGATTTCTGAAGGCAAAGCTGTTCCACTGGTTAATTGTTCTCGCTGTTAGGAAGTTTCTCCTTAATTCCAGGTTGCTTCTCTCTTTGAACAGTTTCCAACCATTGTTTCTTGTCCTTCCCTCTGGTGCTTTGGAGGATAATGTGACCCCCCTCTGCCTTGTGGCAGCCCCTCAGATACTGGAACACTGCTATCATGTCTCCCCTATTTCTTCTTTTCTTTAGACTGGCCAAACCCAAGTCCCGCAGCCATTCTTCATATGTTTTGGTCTCCAGGCCCCTGATCATCTTAGTTGCTCTTCTCTCAACTTTTTCCAAGGTCTCAACAGTTCTTTTTTCTAGTATGATGACCAAAACTAACTGTCAGGTTTTGTAGAAATGAATGTCAAGAAATGGAATACTCTTAGTATGCTTGAAAGAAAGAAAAAAACCGTTTTTGAGTCTATTTTCACCTGTTTCTTTGCCTTTAAAGGCTCCTGGTGCTAATCGTGGCATTTTCGGTTCACGCCCACAGCAATTTGTAAATATAACACTGAATGAACCGTTGCCGTCCCGAGTTGGCTTATTTATTTTCCTTTGTTTAGACATCGCCATGTTTTAATTTGAAATGCCTGTGGCTGGCACAAGCAGCAGATTTTTTTCTTTTGCGGAGATGATTGCTTTCTGTCTCAATTGCAGTTGGAAAAATGTCAACGGAACAACTCTGGGTTTTTGCATTTCATCATCCAGTTGGAAAGAATGAAGTAGAATGGATTTGGGTGGTATCCGGTGCCTCTTGCAAAAAAATGAATTTTCAAATATAAGAAGACAGTGGCAGAGGGGGGCAAATCTCCTAAATTTTTCAACACATCTGGCCTTAAAAATCCCCTATCATAATTATTTTGAAAAGCAACTGAAGCATTTTGGTGTTTGTATTGGGTTATTATCCAAAGGGTTTTCTGAAATCAATTGTTTTTCGTCCAGTCCACTGGTTTAGCCAGTCCCTGGCCCATACAGTGTTATATATTCATTTACTGACCTTCCTGGTCGGAACGTCAACTGGGAAAGTCGGAACTGGCAATCCGAAGACCCCGGGATTCTGCCAACCATCATAAATGCCAGAATCTCTTGTTATTAAGCAATGCTAATATTAAGTGAGTCATGCTTCGTTTTACAACTTCTTTTTGCCACCGTTGTTTAGCGGATGAGTGCGGTTATTAAGTGAATCGTCGTTAAGCAAGTCGAGCTTTCCCCCTCCCCCCCCATTGACATGGCTTGTCAAAAGCTGCTGGGAAGGTTGCAAATGGTGATCCCTTGACCCCAGGATTCTGCAGCATCGTAAACATGCCAGTTGCCAAGTGCCCAGCTTTTGATCCCAGGAATGTGGGGATGCTGCAACGGTTGTAAGTGCGAGGACCAGTCATAAGTCACTTTTTTCAGTGCTGTAGTAAACCTGAGCAGTCACTAAATTAATGCTAAGTTGAGAACTACCTGTGCTGGGATGCCAAAGATGTTGGAATGGAATAGAAAATAGAATAGAGTACAGTAGAATAGAATAGAATTTGGAATAGAATAGAATTTAGAATAGAATGGAATAGAATAACAAAGAATAGAATGCAATAGAATTAGAATAGAATAGAAATACAATAGAATAGGAGATGGAATAGAATAGAATAGGAGATAGAATGGAATAGAATAGGAGATGGAATGGAATAGAATTAGAATAGAATAACAGAAAAAATAGAATAGGAGATGGAATAGAATAGAATTAGAATAGGAGATGGAATAGAATAGAATTAGAATAGAATAGGAGATGGAATAGAATAGAATAGGAGATGGAATAGAATAGAAAATATAGAATAGAATATGGAATAGAATAGAACAGAAAATATGGAATGGGTTAGAAATGGAATGGAATAGAAAATATGGAATGGACTAGGAATAGAATAGAATACTTTGTCATTTTAAATGTACATGAATTGGCATACATTAAAATGAAATTTCATTGCATTCAGGTCTCAAAAGGGTAACCACTGCCAATATAAACTACATAAATATGACCAAAACAATTGCATATCCCCACGTATATTCTATATACATGATTATGTTAAGAACTGCCTCGGGGTCAAAGGGGTTGGACTAGATGACCTCCAGGGTTCCCTTCCAGCCCTGGGATTGAATGATTTGCATTTACAAACATTGAATGATGCGGGGTGGGGGGGGGAAAAAAACCTGGAGATGCCGGGGATTGAACCCGGGGCCTCATACATGCAAAGCATGCGCTCTTCCACTGAGCTACATCCCCTTGCCGTGCGGGATGGTTCAAGCAGGAAGTACAAAGCTATTGTTTGCCTTTATTTTCTCCCCCTTTCCAGAAATATTCTCTTTTTTCCCCTTCTTTTGATGTCCGGCTTCTCCATGCAGACAGAAACGCCTCCCCTTCAATCCCATCTTAAACCTGGAAGCTGTGAGACACACACAGACAGACAGACTTTGGGGCAGGGGCCAAGGGGGCTAAATAGCCACCGCTACAAGTTTTGGAGGGACCCAGGAGTTGGCCCTGCTTCGGAAGTCTTATCGTCTTCCTCTTTGGGGCAGGGCCAGACCGGCTCTCTTTGGGGAGCGGGACCCCCAAAGCAAGAGGTGTCTTTTCTTTTATTTGAAACCAAGAGGGAGGGGGGAAGGAAGGAAAGACAAGGAAGGAAAAGGAAGGAAGGAAGGAAGGAAGGAAGGAAGGAAGGAAGGAAGGAAGGAAGGAAGGAAGGAAGGAGAGACAAGGAAGGAAGGAAGGAGAGACAAGGAAGGAAGGAAGAAGAAAGGAAGGAAGAAAGAAAAGACAAGGAAGGAAGGAAGGAAGAAAAGACAAGGAAGGAAGAAGGAAGGCAGGAAGGTGAGACAAGGAAGGAAGGAAGGACAAAGAAGGAAGGAAGGAAGGAAAGACAAGGAAGGAAGGAGGAAGGAAGGAAGGAAGAAAAGACAAGGAAGGATGGAAGGAAGAAAAGACAAGGAAGGAAGAAGGAAGGAAGGAAGGTGAGACAAGGAAGGAAGGAAGGACAAAGAAGGAAGGAAGGAAGGAAAGACAAGGAAGGAAGGAAGGAGAGACAAGGAAGCAAGGAAAAAGGAAGAAAGGAAAGACAAGGAAGGAAAGACAAGGAAGGAAGGAAGGAAGGAAGGAAGGAAGAAAAGACAAAGAAGGAAAGAAGGAAGAAAAGACAGGAAGGAAGGAAGGAAGGAAGGAAGGAAGGAAGGAAGGAAGGAAGGAACTTGGGACCAGCACCTTTAATTGGACTGTTTCGGAAGACTGCGCTCGGGTCCTTCCTCGTTAGTATAGTGGTAAGTATCCCCGCCTGTCACGCGGGAGACCGGGGTTCGATTCCCCGACGGGGAGACTTCGAAACTTTTTTTTTTTTTTAACTAAAATAAATTCCAGAAAGAAGCCCAAATCCCTAACCAAACCATGCTTTCTTTTCTCTTCATTCCAACCCAGCAAAAAGAGATTCTTTTTTGGTTTTTTTTTAATCCTTGATTGGATTCTGTGACTTTTGCATCTTAGGCTCCTTTGCTCATTCATTCATTCATTCATTCATTCCTTCGTGTGTTTGACACAGCCCTCCCTCTCCCGCAGGTGACCCGAGGCGGCTTCCAAGGAAACAGAGACAATGAAGCGGATAAAAAAAAAAAGAAAGAAATGTAACACGCAACCCTGCCTGTTCTCCAGAGAAGATGGCAGGGAGGGTGGGGAGGCTGCAAGATTTCTCCAGCTGTCCAGAGGCTAATTAACCCCCTCCCCGCTTTTAAACGCAGAGGCAAATCCTACTGAAGAAAAGGGGGGAGTGATAATTCACTGGGGCAGGTTGCAATGTGCAAACCAAGGAAAAAGGAGGGTGCCGCCGCCTTGAAAGGAAGAACGAAGACACAGGATGACATCAGCCGAAATAGCTCAGTTGGGAGAGCGTTAGACTGAAGATCTAAAGGTCCCTGGTTCGATCCCGGGTTTCGGCAGATTCTTTTTTTTTTTCTTTTTTGGTGGGTGGGTGGGTGTGGTGTTTGCAAACTCTTTTTGGGTGGGGCGTGGCACCCTGGAAAGAAGCCAAAAGTCACTTCAATTGAGATTTTGTGTGTGTGTGTTTTGTTTTGCAAAGGATGCAAAGTTGCATGGGCTGCTGATGGTTGCTTCCCGTCTGCTTGAGTCTCTTTTCTCTTTGCACGAGATTCTTGCCCAGGGGACTTCCCACTTGGCCCTTTGATGACTGGTGGACTTCAACTCCCAGAATTCCTCAGCCAGGCAAGCTGGCTAAGGAATTCTGGGAGTTGAAGTCCACCAGTCATCAAAGGGCCAAGTTTGGAAGACCCCCTCTGGCTTAACGTGACCCAGAAGTTGACTCTGCTTTGCCTCCAAGGAGGGTGACTGGAAACCTGCGGTAAGGCTCCTCCTCGTTAGTATAGTGGTAAGTATCCCCGCCTGTCACGCGGGAGACCGGGGTTCGATTCCCCGACGGGGAGGCCTGCAACCTTTTATTTATTTTTTTATTTGTAGAAGTAATTTATTTTTTTCTTCTGCAAAAATCCAAGAGTTGGGAAACGTCTCCGCCTTTTTTGCCTTGGACTGATGCAACAGCGGCAGACCCCTCCAAGGAAGATTTAAGCAGAAAGTTGTAATGGGGGTAGAGAATGGGGCAGCCCCTTTTGCAGACTTGGCTTATTATGGGGAAAACTCTGGCCTTGCTGGAGGAAGGGAGTGTGGAGGTTGCAATTTTGCCCAGATGAGGCCAGTTTCTCAACCTCAACCTCATTTTTAAGAAGGGTGGACTTCAACTCCCAGAATTCCCTAGCCTGCAAAGGTTTCCTCCAGGAGCGTGCTGGCTGGGGAATTCTGGGAGTTGAAGTCCATCTTTCTCTTTAAAGTGGCCACGGTTGAGAAAGATGGAGAAATCCTGCAGTTGGCATTCACTCTTCATTTCCCTCTTTCTTCCTCCTCTCTTATCCGCCCATTCCGTCTTAGGCAAAAAACCCACCCCGGGTTTTCCTTCCAACCGAGTCTCTCTGCCACTCAGCCGTTTATTTTTTTCTCTTCGCCGAGCCTCGAGCTTTTTATCCTTCCGCCGCCCCATTCCACAGACAGCGGGGCTGCCTCCCTGCTCACGCCCCTTCTGACTTCCCGCAGCTCTATTGGCTAACGGGAGGCCGCGTGCACTGGAACGGAAAATAATCCCTCCCTTTTCGGTTGGCGGAGGGATCCCAAGTGCGTCGCCTCTATAAAAAGGACACCGCAGGCGGGTGCGCAGTTAGACCTAAGTCGCCTCTTGCTCTTGTGAGTTTGTTGCTGTCTGCTAGGGCCCGCTCGAGCTCCGCCGTAAGCCTTTCTTGTTCAATTTAATGTCTCGTCGTGGTATTTCTGTTATGTTTTCTATTACGTTTAGTCTGAGGGGAGGGATGGCTTTCCTTGAATGAGCCTTATTTTGAAGTGGGAGTGGGCAGCCTCGCTTCTGAGGGGGAAGGAAACTTCCCGCGCGGGTTTTTACAAGTTGCCCCTTCGTGGCGGCGTCGGCCGAGGGGAGAAAAAGACTATTTAATTAAAACGGAGAGAAGGGAGGGGAGGAGGAAGCAGGCCTCAACGGCTCTTATTCAGCCGCGACCCAAAATGGCCGCCCCGGAAGCTGGGCAGGGAGAATCAGCGAGTCCCCGCCCACACGCCTGTGACATCTCCATTCTGACGTCGCGCGCCCGTAGCTCCGCCCTCAACCCAAGGCATCCAGTGCGCACGCGCGCTTTCTCCGCTCTGCTCTTTTGAGTCTTGGCCCGAGAAGCCACGGAGGCTGGTAAAGGGGCCGTGCAGCTCTTCTCCCCTCAGACCTTGCCAGATTTTTTGGGAGGGGGGGCTTGATAGGGAATGAGACCCAATGCACCTCGGGAAGGCTCGCTTGGACGTAAAAGCAGGGTGGGAAAGGGGTTTCCCAAGGTCATCTAGTCTCGTGGCCTCTGCGGCATGCTGGAAAAGTCAGGAGACTATCCTTGGAAGGTGGAGGTTACTTTTCAGGGCCTCCCATGAAAGAACACGTAGCCTTGCATAGATAGACAGCATTCCTGCTGGGTAAATTATCTTTCTTGGTTTAATGGGGGCTAGCCGGTGGTCCAGCTCCAGCAGTGGGAATCTGGGGATTGCACAGTAAGAAGAGAACTATGGAGGTCCTGTCATGGAGTTTCCCTTGTGTTTGAGTCAGGTGTCTCCCAAACTTGGCCACTTTAAGACTTGTGGGATTGAATTCCCAGAATTCCTCAGCCAACCAGAAGTTTCCAAATTTGGAGATGCCTGGTTTAAATCAGTGTAAGATGTTGCACCATGACATTGAAAATGACCTCTTTAATCAGTTGAGAGTTACTAACTGGATTGATGTGGCTCTCCTGTCTCTGTTTCCCTCCTTCCCTGTTGCAGAGAAAATGCAGATCTTTGTGAAGACCTTGACCGGGAAAACCATCACCCTAGAGGTGGAGCCTAGCGACACCATTGAGAACGTCAAGGCCAAGATCCAGGACAAGGAAGGCATTCCTCCTGATCAACAGAGGCTGATCTTTGCTGGCAAACAGCTGGAAGATGGCCGCACTCTCTCCGACTACAACATTCAGAAGGAGTCCACCCTCCATCTTGTCCTGCGTCTGAGGGGTGGGATGCAGATCTTTGTGAAGACCTTGACCGGCAAGACCATCACCCTGGAGGTGGAGCCCAGTGACACCATTGAGAATGTCAAGGCCAAGATCCAGGACAAGGAAGGCATTCCTCCCGATCAGCAGAGGCTCATCTTTGCTGGCAAACAGCTGGAAGATGGCCGCACTCTCTCCGACTACAACATCCAGAAGGAATCCACCCTCCATCTTGTCCTGCGTCTGAGGGGCGGCATGCAGATCTTTGTGAAGACCTTGACCGGCAAGACCATCACCCTGGAGGTGGAGCCTAGCGACACCATTGAGAACGTCAAGGCCAAGATCCAGGACAAGGAAGGCATTCCTCCCGATCAGCAGAGGCTGATCTTTGCTGGCAAACAGCTGGAAGATGGCCGCACTCTCTCCGACTACAACATCCAGAAGGAGTCCACCCTCCATCTTGTCCTGCGTCTGAGGGGTGGGATGCAGATCTTTGTGAAGACCTTGACCGGCAAGACCATCACCCTGGAGGTGGAGCCCAGTGACACCATTGAGAATGTCAAGGCCAAGATCCAGGACAAGGAAGGCATTCCTCCTGATCAACAGAGGCTGATCTTTGCTGGCAAACAGCTGGAAGATGGCCGCACTCTCTCCGACTACAACATTCAGAAGGAGTCCACCCTCCATCTTGTCCTGCGTCTGAGGGGCGGCATGCAGATCTTTGTGAAGACCTTGACCGGCAAGACCATCACCCTGGAGGTGGAGCCTAGCGACACCATTGAGAACGTCAAGGCCAAGATCCAGGACAAGGAAGGCATTCCTCCCGATCAGCAGAGGCTGATCTTTGCCGGCAAACAGCTGGAAGATGGCCGCACTCTCTCCGACTACAACATCCAGAAGGAGTCCACCCTCCATCTTGTCCTGCGTCTGAGGGGTGGGATGCAGATCTTTGTGAAGACCTTGACCGGCAAGACCATCACCCTGGAGGTGGAGCCTAGCGACACCATTGAGAACGTCAAGGCCAAGATCCAGGACAAGGAAGGCATTCCTCCCGATCAGCAGAGGCTCATCTTTGCCGGCAAACAGCTGGAAGATGGCCGCACTCTCTCCGACTACAACATCCAGAAGGAGTCCACCCTCCATCTTGTCCTGCGTCTGAGGGGCGGCATGCAGATCTTTGTGAAGACCTTGACCGGCAAGACCATCACCCTGGAGGTGGAGCCTAGCGACACCATTGAGAACGTCAAGGCCAAGATCCAGGACAAGGAAGGCATTCCTCCCGATCAGCAGAGGCTGATCTTTGCCGGCAAACAGCTGGAAGATGGCCGCACTCTCTCCGACTACAACATCCAGAAGGAGTCCACCCTCCATCTTGTCCTGCGTCTGAGGGGCGGCATGCAGATCTTTGTGAAGACCTTGACCGGGAAAACCATCACTCTGGAGGTGGAGCCCAGCGACACCATTGAGAATGTCAAGGCCAAGATCCAGGACAAGGAAGGCATTCCTCCTGATCAACAGAGGCTGATCTTTGCTGGCAAACAGCTGGAAGATGGCCGCACTCTCTCCGACTACAACATCCAGAAGGAGTCCACCCTCCATCTTGTCCTGCGTCTGAGGGGCGGCATGCAGATCTTTGTGAAGACCTTGACCGGGAAAACCATCACTCTGGAGGTGGAGCCCAGCGACACCATTGAGAATGTCAAGGCCAAGATCCAGGACAAGGAAGGCATTCCTCCCGATCAACAGAGGCTGATCTTTGCTGGCAAACAGCTGGAAGATGGCCGCACTCTCTCCGACTACAACATCCAGAAGGAGTCCACCCTCCATCTTGTCCTGCGTCTGAGGGGTGGTTTTTAAACTTTCTGCTTCGCTTACAACCTTTGAAGTAAACTTCACTGCACTTTGTTTCAATAAAGCTGTTGGGATTCCTGATTGTCTTTGTGGATTATTTGAATATGTTGTGTACAAGTATAAACAATGGAGCCAGGGCGGAATGAAAACGCTCATTTAGAAAATGAGGCAAACACTTAAGGGGAAGGTAATTAGATTTAAGATGCTTTGTCAAAGCTTAACAAAGTACACGAATGCTAAGCAAGTAAATAATGACTCAGAAATCACAAAAGTAAAATAACGCCTGAAGGCCTTTCTTTGCTTCAGCCTCAGAGACTGAAGATACACATTTTCTAGCATATTACAAAAAGGATAGGAAATGGTAAGACTACCTGGTACCAGTGTTCAATCTGGGGGCTTGAGTGACTTAATTCAGTTAAGGGTAAAGAAACTAGCTTTCGTCATCTTCACATTTGGAAATACTCCAGCATTTCCTATAATGGATTAGCATCAGAGGTCCCCAACCTTTTGGGCACCAGGGACCGCTTCCATGAAGAGAGGTTTATCCATGGACTTGTGAAATCGTGTCCGACCCATCGCAACCCCATGGACAACGTTCCTCCAGGCCTTCCTGTCGTCTACCATCTTCTGGAGTCCATTGAAGCTCACGTCATCCTGCTTCAGGGACTCCATCCAGCCATGTCGTTCTCTGTCGTCCCCTTCTTCTCTTGCCCTCCATCTTTCCCAGCATCAGGCTCTTCTCCAGTGAGTCCTTCCTTCTCATTAGGTGGCCAAAGGACTTGAGTTTCAACCTCAGGATATGGCCTAAGGAGCAGTCGGGGTTGATCAGGACTGACTGGTTCGATTGCCTTGCAGTCCATGGGACTCACAGGAGTCTTCTCCAGCACCAGAGTTCAAAGGCCTCCATTCTTTGGTGCTCAGCCTTTCTTAGGGTCGAAATTTCACAGCCCTACATTGCAACTGGGAAAACTTGCATCTCACAGATGGGGTTTTGCTTGTTTGTGCTGACTGGTTGCTGGCATGCCACAGCCCAGTATTGGGGATTGAGGGCCCTTCTGAGCTTGCTTACCTTGCAGACATTAAATACCCAACAAGGTAGCATGCAGGTCACTACACTTACTGAGTAAATTTAGTACTAGTCAGGTTATCTAGTCTAATAAATGCCTGCAAACCAACCAAGCTTGGCGCACCCAGGATCCTGCAGGCCTGTACAACCCCACTACCCCAGCACTGATGTGAAATACCGTACTTGGATATTGAAACATCTGCAAGAAATCCACCAAGGACACACCGTCCTGCCAGATGCCATTCCCTTCTAGCACTGATGAGGTTCCCAGGTTGAGTCACAAAAAACCATTTGCAAGAAAACCAACAAGCTCAAGCAGCACAATTCAACCCTGATCTGTATTGTGGCTAGTTTCAACATTTGCATTTAGTTCCAAAGATCACATTTACCAGCACGCCTGGCCATGTTTGTGTCATGGTTCCGACATGAAACTTTTTGAAAGAACTTTGAAGCATCCTTTACCTTAAAGAGTATTTATTATTTATTTATTAATTTGATTTCTATGCCGCCCTATTCCGGAGAACTCAGGGTGGCTCACAACATGATAGAAATTACATTATATACATAAATATAAAAACCCTTAATTAAAAAAGAAACCATTCCACATTTATTCCACATTTATTCAAGTAGCACAGCATCGGCACTGCATAGTGGAAGCCAAAAACTGAATTCCCCTCCCCTGAGCACATCCTACCGTATCAAAGCACAATTCCCTCCTCTAATTAACAGTCATAAATCACATTCCCCAATTAGCTTGAAGCCCCCCAGCCCCGCCAATCCCTTATCTACTCTGGTTACAATAACCTTGTTTCTCATGCTACGGGTAGTTTTAGTGTTGTTATGTCTAGCTGGACGTTCCCCCCCTCCCAGCGTCGTCTACCTCAGGGGTAGGCAACTTTTGCTCTTTTATGACTCAAAGTGGACTTCAACTCCCAGAATTCCTGAGCCAGCCACGCTGAGGGGAAAGGGAGAGGTTTCCAAGCGCAGCCGTGCTGGCTCAGGGATTCTGGGAGTTGAAGTCCACGAGTTATGAGGGGGCCATAGTTCCCCCATGCTGGCTCAGGAATTCTGGGAGTTGAAGTCCACCAGTCATAAAAGAGCCGAGGTTGCCTACCCCTGGCCTAGCTCTAAAAGCAAAAGGTAAAAGATGGCTACATTTCCATCTGTTGTCAATGCAAAGACATCTGAGGTTAGCAGCGTTGACAGCTTATCCTGACCAATACAAGGGGAAGTTGCGCACACCGATTCGTTGGAGAGGAACCACAATCCCCGCTGGTCAAACCCACACTTCCTTTTGGGCAAGGTGGGAGACGGGGCAAAGCTGCACTGTGCCTGGAAGTGCCAGACGGAGCCAACCAAACAGAACAAGGCTTCTCGTTGCTGAGTCACGATGGGACCCCATGAGAAGGCCCTCCTTCCTTTCCTTCCTTCCTTCCTTCCTTCCTTCCTTCCTTCCTTCCTTCCTTCCTTCCTTCCTTCCTTCCTTCCTTCCTTCCTTCAGAATAGAATAGATCTGGAAGGGACCTTGGAGGTCTTCTAGCCCAGCCCCCTGCACACCATCTCAGACCTTCCCTTTCAATCCCCTTCTTTCCTCCCTCCTGTCCATTTCTAACTCCTTCCTTCTCCTTCCTTTTCTCCCATCCATTCTTTCCTCCCTCCCTTTTCCCCTTCTTTCCTCCCTCCCTCCCATCCTTCCTTCCCTCTCCTTCCTTCTTTTCTCCCATCCATTCCCAGTCCCTTCCTTCTTCCTTTTCTCCCATCCATTCTTTCCTCCCTCTCTCTCTTCCTCCTTCTTTCCTCCCATCCATTTCTCCCTCCCTTTCCCTCTCCTTTCCTCCCTCCCTCCCGTCCTTCCTTCCTTCCCTCTCCTTCCTTCTTTTCTCCCATCCATCCATCCATCCATCCATCCATCCATCCATTCCCAGTTCCTTCCTTCTTCCTTTTCTCCCATCCATTCTTTCCTCCCTCTCTCTCTTCCTCCTTCTTTCCTCCCATCCATCCATCCATCCATCCATCCATCCATCCATCCATCCATCTTTTCTCCCATCCTTTCCTCCCTCCCTCCCTCCCTCCCTTTCCCAACTCCTCCCGCCCTCCCAGCGCGAGACCCCTGCCCACTCCCGGCGGGCGGGCGGAGCGGAGCGGAGATGCCAGGCGCGACGTGGCAGCGAGGCCGGCCGGCCGGCCGGAGCCTCCCCCGCGCCCCCGCTCTCCCTTCGCCCGGCCCCGGGGGCGACGCCGCCAAGGAAGGCCGGCGGGGGGGCGGCGGCGGGTCCGCCCGCTCGGCCCAGCCGGGCGCCTCCCTCCGGCCGCCGTTGGCTGGCGCACCGGGCGGGGAGTGGCGGGGCGGGCGGCGGCGGCCGTCAAGAGCCCCCGCGGCGGGCATGGCCGGGAGCGCGGCGGCGGCGGCGGCGGCGGCGAGGCTGGCAGGCCGGCCATGGCGAGGGGCGAGCGCGCCAAGGGCGGCTGCGGGCAGCGCTACGGGGCGGCGGCCGGGCTGGCCGTGGGGGGCCTGCTGTGCCTGGGCTTCGGGTTGCTGCTGCTGCTGACCATGCCCGGCATCTTGCGGCAGCAGGTGATGAAGGTAAGGCGGCTCAGGGGGAGGCTCTGCCCTCGCGCCCAGGTAGACTGCCCCGGCCAGGGGAGGCTCTGCCCCGCGCGCGGACCGACGGAGGGGCTCGTGGCGGCCGAGGCTTTGCGGGAGGCGTCCGAGTCGGAGCGGCGCTTCCTTCCCTCGCGGGGTCTAAACAAAAAATAACTTTAATTTAAAAAAAAAAAAAGAATAATTGGGCTTAAAGGGCTGCAAACCTTTTTTTTTTCCCCCTTCCGGCTTTCTTTCTTTTTTTCCCCTTCTCTCCTTACCTTTTCTTTCTTTCTTTCTTTCTTTCTTTCTTTCTTTCTTTCTTTCTTTCTTTCTTTCTTTCTTTCTTTCTTTCTTTCTTTCTTTCTTTCTTTCTTTCTTTCCTTTCTTCCTTCCTTCCTTCCTTCCTTCCTTTCCTTCCTTCCTTCCTTCCTTCCTTCCTTCCTTCCTTCCTTTCTTTCTTTCTTTCTTTCTTTCTTTCTTTCTTTCTTTCCTTCCTTCCTTCCTTCCTTCCTTCCTTCTTTCCTTCCATCTTCCTTCCTTCCTTCCTTTCTCTCTCTTTCTTTCTTTCTTTCTTTCCTTCCTTCCTTCCTTTCTTCTTTCCTTCCATCCTCCTTCCTTCCTTCCTTCCTTCCTCTTTCTTTCTTTCCTTCCTTCCTTCTTTCCTTCCGTCTTCCTTCCTTCCTTTCTCTCTCTCTTTCTTTCTTTCTTTCTTTCTTTCTTTCTTTCTTTCTTTCCTTCCTTCCTTCCTTCCTTCCTTCCTTTCTTCTTTCCTTCCATCCTCCTTCCTTCCTCTTTCTTTCTTTCCTTCCTTCCTTCCTTCTTTCCTTCTTTCCTTCCTTCCTCTTTCTTTCTTTCTTTCTTTCTTTCTTCCTTCCTTCTTTCCTTCTTTCCTTCTTTCTTTCCTTCCTTCCTTCCTCTTTCTTTCTTTCTTTCCTTCCTTCCTTCTTTCCTTCCGTCTTCCTTCCTTCCTTTCTCTCTCTCTTTCTTTCTTTCTTTCTTTCTTTCTTTCTTTCCTTCCTTCCTTCCTTCCTTTCTTCTTTCCTTCCATCCTCCTTCCTTCCTCTTTCTTTCTTTCCTTCCTTCCTTCCTTCCTTCTTTCCTTCTTTCCTTCCTTCCTCTTTCTTTCTTTCTTTCTTTCTTTCTTCCTTTCTTCCTTCCTTCTTTCCTTCTTTCTTTCCTTCCTTCCTTCCTTCTTTCCTTCTTTCTTTTTCTCTCTGGTCTCTTTCTCCAGGTCCTTTACTCCAGGTTCTCTTCCTGCCACTCCGGCGACGGTAGGCTAGGAACTTTGCCATCCGAATTTGGTTTATCCTTGGCCGAATGTTTCTTTTCCTGTGTTTGCAAAGATGGGTCTTCTGTCTTAGCCGCTGGGAAAACTGCCTTCTGTCTTGTTGCTCTTCTCCTTTGCCAAATCCAGGGAAACAAGTTGGCTCAGAGTCTGGACGCTTGAAAGACAGGCAAGGCAGCCACAAAAACGCAGAGACATGCAGACAGAGACACGCAGATGCTCACCAGACCTTTTCCTCACTTAGAACTTGCGCAAAGGGGCTACAAATATTATTTTATACGATTGTGCCTTTTTAATCTCTTTTCTGGGCCTTTGTTATGTACTCCCGTGGTTGAGCATGCCTGAGATAGGTTGTATAACAATGACAAATTAGGTTGTATAACAATGACAAATCGGAATAGAGTTGGAAGGGACCGTGGAGGTCTTCTAGTCCAGCCCCTGCTCAAGCAGGAGAACCTATACCATTTCAGACAAGTGACTGTCCAGTCTCTTCTTAAAAAGCCTCCAGTGATGGAGAACCCACAAGTTTTGGTGGCAAGCTGTTCCACTGGTTAGTTGTCCTCACTGTCAGGAAGTTTCTCCTTAATTCCAGGTTGCTTCTCTCCTTGATCAGTTTCCATCCATTGTTTCTCATCCTGCCTTCTGGTGCTTTGGTGAATAATTTGACCCCCCTCTTCTTTGTGGCAGCCCCTCAAATACTGGAATGCTGCTATCATGTCCCCCCTAATCCTTCTTTTATCTAGACAGGCCATATCCAATTATTTTATGCATAAGGGCTGCAGGTGGACATAAAAAAACCTTCACATTTTAGTTCTGAATTTTTGGGACTGGGTGTATCCGTCACTTGTTCTGTTGCAGATTATTCTTTAAGGTTTGTCAAACAGGACCACAATTAGGCACCCGTGCAGGTGCAATTTTGAGCCTATAATAGGAAGGAAGCAAGGCAAGTTGTTAAGTGTGTCGCACCCCAAATTTACAACCTCTTTGCCACAGTTGCTCAGTGAATCCCTGAAGTTAAGGGAACCGCACAATCGGTAAGTGAATCTAGCTTCCCCCAAGGGCTTTGCTTTTCCAAAGCTGGCTGGGAAGGTTGCAAATGGTGAATGACTGTAAATACATTCCAAGCACCTTAATTTTGCTCGTGGGTCTGTCGGAGGCCGTGACAGTCCTAAGTGCGAGGACCGGTCCCTAAGTCACTTTTTCCAGTGTCATGGTAAACGGTTGCCAGACAAATGGTTGTGAGGACCACCCTCCCCATCAGAATTACCGTTGAACAAATGGAATTGCATGCAAGTTTTGCTCTTCATTTTTCTTGGGCAGAATTGGAAAGGCGGACTTCCGTTTTGCCAACAGATTGGCAAACTTCATCCAGCTCTCTTGAAATCCGATTTTTCCCTTTCTCCTTCTCCCTGCATCTATCAACTGTGCTGGAAACACAATATCTGGGTTGGTTACAATGTTTTTATTGAAGGAAATCTGGCTCCGGCATTCCAAAGACTAAGCGGATTTTGTGTGTGTGTGTGTGTGTGTGTGTGTGTTGTCTGTGTTGGATATTATAGGTTACAGAAGGATTTAACGTTCACCAGATTTAGTCTGCGGCATACAAAAGGTTGAATAGAGCAGAGTAGGAGGGCAAACACACACGTGAAGCTCTTGTGCTTTAATATTTATGCAACCTTCCTCTTAAATTTGCAAAATTTGCATCCCTCTTTCTTGGAATTTCCCTGTCTTGGCTAGGTATGCAATTCTTAACACGTGCAAACATTCAGGTTTATGCTACCTGGGGTGATTGACTAATTTACCAATGTTCAACAGCTTTTTCTCCCTGCAGTTGGAAAAGTTATTTTTTAACCTTGGAGCCCGAGTTGGTAAAGAGCAGTCAAGGTCTTTATCATTCTAATCCTTGTCAACAAAGCTAGACTCAGCTGCACAGACTTTGTCCAGTGCTTATCACACGGGGATGTTCCGTTGATTGAAAAGAATACATATGCACAAAGGCCGGGAGGAGGTTGACCTCAATGGTCACAGCAGCTTTGCAAATATCACCCCTTCAAGGAAACTCCTGGAAAAGTCAGCACAAGATTACCTGGAACTCTTGTTGCAGGTTACCAGTTTGCCAGCCATTCCCTTTAACCCGAATTTTTCCAGATGAAAGAAGATTGGGAGTCAGATTCTTAATTTGCAAAGGAGAGTTTGAAGCACTGTGAACAACACAAGATCCAGGTTGTCAACGTTGAACCAACATGGTAGCATTTAGAAAGAGTTGGGCCAAGCAAACTGGCAGCCAGAGAGGAAAAACGGGAAGGGAAAAAAAAGTGGAGTGAGCTTGCTAAAACTGAATTTGTAAAGAAAGGGAGGGGGGAAATAACCACTTAATCCTATCAGTTTTCCTGCAGGGCTCTTCCAGAGTGTTCTAAGCTTTCAGCTAACCCCTAAATCAATTGCAAGGTGTTTTTTTTAAAGACTCCCACTGGAGAGGACCATGGCTGTGATTTGAGAGTATTTAAAGTACCCCTAACTAGTTAGCAGGGCCCTCAAAATTAAGAACCACCCCAATCTCCAGCACGTGTTTTTTTTTTCTTTCAAAATAGAGGATGGCCTTGTGAATCCAGAACTTAATTTAAGAGCCCTTTTCAATTGACACAACTGCTGTGGTCACTTTTTAGGAACTGTTTGTTCTGCAGCCAAGGCGTTGGTGCTCATTTTCTTGCAAGGCTAAATGATTATAATTTTCTGATCTCAAATCCAGGCCAACCCAGTTGGGTGCATTCCAGATGTCTCAACAATGATCTTTGGTCAGATAAGTTGACTTGCAACTCAGGAAAGCATCCAATGGAGGAAAGAGGCTTCAGTGAATGATAATGTCAGAACTGAGTTATTTAGCTGTATCCCAAAAGCAGAAACCCTGCACCAGAAAGGGGATAGGACTGAATAATTTTAATTTCATAGCTCAGAAAATACTAGAGCAGGAGGGCAAGGTTTACTGTCTCGGAATGAGTTGCTGTTTCCCTGGTGCTATAAATCTGACTTGGGGCAAGGACTCAGTGTTACAATTTCCACTTTGCCTGTGTGTGATTTAGCCCCAGAATAACGAACTCTAACCCTAATAAAAAGAAACAGAGGAAAGATAAAATATTATGCTGATCCGTATCTTATTAAGAAGAGTAGAAACATGAAGTTTTGAAAGAGGCTTGAAAGGGAACTTGCCTGACCTATAACGCCTGAATTTCGAGTTTCATGTCTGCTCAGCCAGGCCTCATTAAGCCGAAGCAGGCAGTTTAAATTCTATTTCACTTGGAAGTGAAAAGGAGATTAATGGTGAAGTGGTTGGGAATTGTGAGAGGAAATCCAGTTAGAGATTGAACCTAAAGTAGGGGATTAGCCATTTGTCCGAAATGGTATAGGATTTCCTGCCTGAGCAAGGGGTTGGACTAGATGACCTCCAAGGTACCTTCCAACTTTACTATTATTATTATTAAACCGGGCTGGTGTGCCATCCTGCAATTTGCACACCTCTCTGGCTGAGAGAGACAGAGACACAGAGAGAGGGACAGAGACACAGAGAGAGGGACAGAGACACAGAGAGAGAGAAAGAGAGAGGGAGAGACAGAGAGAAAGAGGAAGAGAGAGAGAGGGAGAAGGAGGGAGAGAGAAAGAGAGAGAACGCGACAGAGAGAGACACACACAGAGAGAGAGGGACAGAGAGAGGGAGTGAGAGAGGGAGAGAGAGACACAGAGAGAGAGAGAGAAAGAGAGGGAGTGAGAGAGAAAGAGACAGAGAGGGACAGAGAGAGAGAGAGGGAGGGAGAAAGAGAGGGAGGGACAGGGGGACAGACACACACACAGAGAGAGGGACAGAGAAAGAGAGAGAGAGTGAGGGAGAGAGAGAAAGAGGGAGTGAGAGAGAGAGACAGGGACAGAGAGAGAGAGGGAGAAAGAGGGAGGGACAGAGGAGGGGACAGAGAGAGAGAGAGAGGGGCAGAGAAAGAAAGAGAGAAAGGGAGTGAGAGAGGCAGAGAGAGAGAAAGAGAGGGAGTGAGAGAGACAGGGACAGAGAGAGAAAGAGGGAGTGAGAGGGAGAAAAAGAGGGAGAGAGGGGGGACAGAGAGACACACACACTCACACACACACACACACACACACACAGAGAGAGAGAGAGAGAGAGAGAGAGAGAGAGAGAGAGAGAGAGAGAGAGAGAGAGAGGGGCAGAGAAAGAAAGAGAGAAAGGGAGTGAGAGAGGCAGAGAGAGAGAAAGAGAGGGAGTGAGAGAGACAGGGACAGAGAGAGAAAGAGGGAGTGAGAGGGAGAAAAAGAGGGAGAGAGGGGGGACAGAGAGACACACACACTCACACACACACACACACACACACACACAGAGAGAGAGAGAGAGAGAGAGAGAGAGAGAGAGAGAGAGAGAGAGAGAGAGAGAGAGAGAGAGAGAGAGAGAGAGAGTGTTCCTTAAGCTGGCACTCCAAGTGGGTGGACCTATTTGAGCAAAACAATTACAAGGACAAGAATAGCTTTAAGAATATGACTATTATGAGACTGGATTGTGGATTGTGGGCTGTTTTCTTTCTTTTTCCCTTTCCGCTTGCCTCTGTTTGCACAGCGTCCTCAACTGCAAACCGGGAACCTCTTTTCGCTTGGTGCATTCTCCAGGTCTCGCTTGTCACATCGTATTACGGTTAGCTCTGCTGGATCCAGCTAAGCAATCTGGGTCACTTTGCTGAACCAGGATGGAGTTAACCCCCGGAGAGCCAGATTGTGCAAAGTGTTGGGTTTTGATTCTTGTTTTTTTCCTTCCAAAATCATCAGTCCATTCGATTGTCCTGGCTGAGCTTCTGATGTCCCTGCTTTGGCGATGACTATTCAGAGATTAAACACAGGCCGAGCCCAACATTTCTGTTGCCAAGAGAGATCAGGGGAGGCTGCATGAGAGAAACGGTCACAAGTCACATTTTTCGGGGCCCTTGTCACTTCGCACAGTCACTAAATGAACTGCTGTTATGCCGAGGACTCCCTGTATAGGGAAAATATCCGACTTGGCCTCTGAATCCCGAACATTCTTGTTTTGTTTTCCATCTTTTAAAGATCAGAGCCAAACTTGAGCGGTTTGCAAATTGATAGTTTGCCTTACTTATGGGAAAACATATAAATGCATATTTGGTTTGGTTGCTAGGTCTAAGGGATCTCTTGCCTTTGGGGTACCAAATGAGATTATAAATAGCACATGTAGAACATGGTTAATCTGCTAATGGAGCGGAATCACACCTAGGGTTTATCCTATGTGCTAATTAGGGTTAACGCAAGAGGACTAGTTGCTTAATTTCAACTGTTCCAGAAAAGATAATTCAAGAATTACAGAATAACAGAGTTGGAAGGGACCTTGGAGGTCATCTAGTCCAACCCTCTGCTCAGGCAGAAAACCCTATACCATTTCAGACCAAAGGCTGTCCAGGCTCTTCTTAAAAACTTCCATTGTTGGAGCATTCACCGCTTCTGGAGGCAGGTTGTTCCACTGGTTAATTGTTCTGACTGTTAGGAAGTTTCTCCTTAGTTCCAGGTTGCTTCTCTCTTTGGTTAGTTTCCATCCGTTGCTTCTTGTCCTGCCTTCAGGCGCTTTGGAGAATAGCTTGACTCCCTCTTCTTTGGGGCAGCCCCTGAGATATTGGAAGGCTGCTATCCTGTCACCCCTGGTCCTTCTATAGACATACTCAATCCCAGCAACCGTTCCTTGTACGCTTTAGCCCCCTGTCCCCTAATCAGATGTTTTATAGTTTTAAATTTCTTGGTGCAAAATAATTATAACAGCCACTCTCTGAGTGTCCTAATTTTTCTGGTTCCAAGCCTGTCTCAATTTCTTTTTATGTAATGGTGTATGTGGGAAAGATATGGGAGGAGGTCAAAAGATGCTGCCAAGGGATCAAACAGGTAAGAGACAGCTTAGCCAACAGATGGATAATGGACTGGGCAAACTCACCCTAAAGCAGGGGTAGGCAACCTTGGCTCTTTTATGACCCGTGGACTTCAACTCCCAGAATTCCTGAGCCAGCTGGCTCAGGAATTCTGGGAGTTGAAGTCCACGAGTCAAGGTAGCCAAGGTTGCCTACCCCTGCCCTAGAGAGTGATGGAATTGTGCTTTCAGACTTATGTTCATGTAGCTTTTCAATAAAGTAGAATTAGTTCTTCTGTTCTTCTGCTTCCTGTGCGGGTTCCCTGATAAGGCTGACAATTTAGGACAATACGAGAAGTCCTTGAGTTGCATGCGAGCTCAACTCAGCCCCCAAATTTAGGTTGCCAAGTGAAACATTTGTTTAAACAAGTTGCCCCCTTTTTATGACTTTTTCTTACCCCCGTTCTGAAATGAATCCCCTGCAGTTGTTCAGCTGGTAACGTTGAACGGTTACTCAATGTTGTAAGTCGAGAACGGTTACTCAATGTTGTAAGTAGTCTTAGGAGGTGGACATCTGGTGCAAGGTGTTCGGGAACAGAACGACTCACTAATAGAACTTGCGTTGCAGCTTGCTTGATGCAAAGAGACGGCTACTGAGGTTGGATAATCCAAACGTTCTGTGCCCAAAGTTCCATAAATCTTAACATGGGTGGGGCAAATGTCCACTCAATGCAGAGATGATTGGCAGCTGCTTCTCTGGAGACCAGAAAGAGGAACGGGCAGGGCAAGGATTCTCGGAGGCGATAATTATTGAATGAGAGTAACGTGTTTGTGTGTAGGCTGGTTAAGTTTATCGCCCAGCTTGTGCCAAACAAAACCAAAATTGTTGAGTTGCTTTCCCACGCTTTCCCATGCTTTCCCACGCTTAGTGACTGGTTCAGTTATGGTCACTGGTCAAGGACTACCTGCATGGGCTCAGCCAGGTAGTCCTCATCTTACGGCCCCTGTGGAGCCCAACCATTTTTGTTGTTAAGCGAGACAGCTGCTGAGGGACTTTTCTCCCCATTTCACAACCTTCCTTGCTGCCGTCATTAAGCAACTCACGGCAGTTGTTAACTTAGTAACCTGGTTGTTAAGTGACTCCGGCTTCCCCTTTGACTTAGGTTGCAAAAGGGGATCACAGGACTCCGGGAGAGGGGGGGGGACACCGCGACTCTTGTAAATACGAACCGGTTGCCAAGCGTCCCAAGTTTTATCACGTGACTACGGGGATGGTGCAACGGTCAGGAAGTGGGGGGAACGGTCACAAGTCACTTTTTTCAGCACCGTGGTAACTTTGAACGGTCACTAATGGATGATGGTAAATCGAGGACTGCCTGTACTTGCTTTATACCGTTGTTGTGATGTTTTCATGACCCCAAATCGACAAATAAGGGAGTCTGGCAAATGTTTTGCAGAGCCCAGCTAACTTCCAGAGTCCGTGTGTTTGTTGTTGTTGTTGTTAGTTACGAAGTCGTGTCCGACCCATCGCGACCCTATGGACAACGTTCCTCCGGGCCTTCCTGTCCTCTACCATCTTCTGGAGTCCATTGAAGGTCACGTCCTCCTGCTTCAGGGACTCCATCCAGCCACCTCCTTCTCTGTCGTTCCCTTCTTCTCTTGCCCTCCATCTTTCCCAGCATCCGTCTCTTCTCCAGGGAGTCCTTCCTTCTCCTTAGGTGGCCAAAGTACTTGAGTTTCAACTTCAGGATCTGGCCTTCTAAGGAGCAGTCCAAGAAACTCACTGAGTCTTCTCCAGCACCATAGTTCAAAGGCCTCAAGTTGTGTCCGACCCATCGCGACCGCGTGGACAACATTCCTCCGGGCCTTCCTGTCCTCTACCATCTTCTGGAGTCCATTGAAGCTCACGCCTCCTGCTTCAGGGACTCCATCCAGCCACCTCCTTCTCCGTCGTCCCCTTCTTCTCTTGCCCTCCATCTTTCCCAGCATCAGGCTCTTCTCCAGGGAGTCCTTCCTTCTCATTAGGGGGCCAAAGTACCCAAGTTTCCACTTCAGGATCTGGCCTTCTAAAGAGCAGTCGGGGTTGATCTCCTCCAGGACTGACCGGTTGGATCGCCTTGCAGTCCAGGGGACTCGCTGGAGTCTTCTCCAGCCCCAGAGTTCAAAGGCCGTGTGTTTCGCCTGCCGTTAAACCACAAACCAGCCCTGCCTCTTTTAGCATCGTGTTCAGGGACAGACTCTGCTTTGTGGAGAGTACAGGCCGTTGTGTTACCACTGGCGGATTTCAGGGAAACAGCAAGACTGTTCAGCAAAGGTAAACAAGTTGTGGCATGTAAACAAGTTGCCTCACTGTGCTTTATCCACACAAACAGAGTCTTTTAGCTGAGATAAATATGTACACATCACTGCAGGTGGAGCTTCTAACTTGTAAAAGTTCATTTAGTGACTGTTCAAAACAACCAGGGCACTGAGGAAAGTGACGGATGACCGCTTTTCACACTTAAGGACAGTTGCAGCATCCCGATGGTCATGGGATTTACATTCGGATGCTTGACCGCTGACTCGTACTTATGACGGTTGCAGTGTCCCCTTTTGCGACCTTCTGACAAGCAAAGTCGAGGGGGAAGCCGGTTTCGCGTAAGGGCCGCGTGACTCACTTCACAACTGCAGTGATTCGCTTAGCAACCGTGTGGCAGGAGACGTTGTAAAATGAAGCAAGACTCATTTCACTTGGCAGTATAAATGTTGGGCTCAGTTGTCATAAGCTGAGGACTACCTGCATCTATAGCAGAGCAAAGGGGGAGCCGGATCCAATTAACAGTCGTGTGAGTAGCAGAACTGCAGTGATTCGGTTAACGGCCCTGGCAAGACAGGTCATAAAATGGGGCAAAATTCACCTAACAACTGTCTCGCTTAACAGCTCAGTTGTGGCTGAAAGTCATGCCCTGTGAGGGCATGATGGGTTTACAGGGGTTCTCAACCTTGGCAACTTTAAGACTTGTGGACTTCAACTCCCAGAATTCCTCAGCCAGCAAAGCTGGCTGAGGAATTCTGGGAGTTGAAGTCCACAAGTCTTAAAGTTGCCAAGGTTGAGAACCCCTGGTTAGCAGAAGATGAGCTTCTGAAGCTTCTTGGTCAGTAGCATCTGTGGTCTCCAGAAAAAGGGTTGGTTTTTTCCCCCCAAATTTTTCCAGATTGTGGATCCTGTTAAAACCAATTTGTGGAATCCTTGATTCAGAGATGATATGAAATAGATTGGACTCAGCTGAAGTTTCTTTTTTCATCTCCTTGGATGGGGGGGGGGAATCTAAGGAACCCATCACGTTCTTGGCCAACTGTAGGATGTCACAAAACACGGTTGGAAGAACATGGTCTAGACCAGGGGTAGGCAACCTTGGCTCTTTTGTGACTCGTGGACTTCAACTCCCAGAATTCCTGAGCCAGCCACGCTGAGGGGAAAGGGAGAGGTTTCCAAGCTGAGCCATGCTGGCTCAGGGATTCTGGGAGTTGAAGTCCACCAGTCATGAAGGGGCCATAATTCCCCCTATGCTGGCTCAGGAATTCTGGGAGTTGAAGTCCACCAGTTATGAAGAGAGCCATAGTTCCCCCATGCTGGCTGAGGAATTCTGGGAATTGAAGTCCACGAGTCATGAGGGGGCCATAGTTCCCCCATGCTGGCTCAGGAATTCTGGGAGTTGAAGTCCACGAGTCAGAAAGCGGCCTAGGCGTAGACCTGGGGTAGGCGACCTTGGCCCTTTTAGGACTTGTGGACTTCAATACCCAGAATTCCTGAGCCAGCCAGGCTGAGGGGAAAGGGAGAGGTTTCCAAGCTGAGCCAGGCTGGCTCAGGAATTCTGGAGTTGAAGTCCACAAGTATAAAGCGGCCTAGGTCAGGGATAGGCGACCTTGGCTCTTTTATGACTCGTGGACTTCAACTCCCAGAATTCCTGAGCCAGCATGGGGGAACTATAGCCCCTTCATGACTCGTGGACTTCAACTCCCAGAATTCCTAAGCCAGCCTGGCTCAGCTTGGAAACCTCTCCCTTTCCCCTCAGCATGGCTGGCTCAGGAGTTCTGGGAGTTGAAGTCCACCAGTCATAAAAGAGCCAAGGTTGCCTACCCCTGGTCTAGAACAAGGGTCCCCAACCCCCAGTCCGTGGACTAGTACCGGGCCGCAGCATGCCAGCAACGTGTCCACAGAAACAAGCAAAGCCCCATCCGTGGGATGCAGGCAGCACACGAAACCACGCACCTCCCGTCCGCGGAAAAACCTTTCTCCACGGAACCAGTCCCTGGTGCCCAAAAGGTTGGGGACCTCTGGTCTAGAATTCCCAAGATGCTTTTGGCTTTTCCAAAAACAAGAAATGTGGAATTTTCACACCCCTCCGAAGATTTATTTGCAATACATTCTAACACAGCACCAATAAGTCTCTATGTGGTTTGGTAGGTTTTGGAAACACACCACGACCCGTGAATCATTTTGGATAATATGCCTTAATTCGCTGTTTCACATGGGTGTGAATCCGGTCAATGGCGTCCTTTTCCCTGTTAAGTGCTGTTCGAAACAAAACATAGCTTGGGGCGGGCTTTAAAAGTGGCCTGTGCGCCTCCTGTTTCTGCAGAAATGAGGATCCCTCCAGTATTAGAAGCCATAGCTAATAATTAAAACACTTAAGATAATTTACAGTTGCCTCTGGGCTGGGTGAATCACAATAATTGAGCAGCCAGAAGCAAAACAACAACAAAAGAAGGGATCCAAAATTTCTGCAGCAATGGAGGTCGTGGATGATAACATGGGACATCTCTGGATATTAATGCTTTTTTTCCCCCCAAGTGTTGGCTTTTTTTTAATGTAAATAAAGTGTAGTCCTCAACTTACAACAATTTCTTTGGCAACTGTTCAAACTTACAATGGCACTGGAAAAAAAAGTGACTTATAGCAGGTTCTCACACTTATGACCATGATTAACATCCCCAAGCTTAGATAGTCAAAAAGTTGTATATAATTACAATGGTTGTGGCAGCCCGAGGGCACATGATTGTCATTTGTGACTTTCCCAGCTGGCTTCCGACAAGCAAAGTCAATGGGGGGGAGGGGAGATGGATCCACTTAATGACTGCATGATTCCTTTACCAACTGCAGTGATTTGCTAACAACTGTGGCAAAAAAGATTTGAAATTGGGCATGTTTCACTTAACAATCGCCTTGTGGGAAGGAAGGAAGGAGGGAGGGAGGGGAAGGGAAGGGGGCAGGAAAGAAGGAAGGAAGGAAAGGAAAGGGAGGGAGGGAGGGAGGAAAGGAAGGAAGGGAGGGAGGGAGAAAGGAAGGAAGGAAGAAGGAAAGGAGGGAGGGAGGGGAAGGGAAGGGAAGGAGGGAGGAAAGAAGGAAGGAAAGGAAAGGGAGGGAGGGAGGGAGGAAAGGAAGGAAGGGAGGGAGGGAGAAAGGAAGGAAGGAGGGAGGAAAGAAGGAAGGAAATGAAAGGGAGGGAGGGAGGGAGGGAGGAAAGGAAGGAAAGGGAGGGAGGAAGGAAGGAAGGAAGGAGGAAAGGAGGGAGGGAGGGGAAGGGAAGGAGGGAGGAAAGAAGGAAGGAAGGAAAGGAAAGGGAGGGAGGGAGGAAAGGAAGGAAGGAAAGGGAGGGAGGGAGGGAGGGAGGAGGAAAGGAAGAAGGGAGGGAGGGGAAGGGAAGGAGGGAGGAAAGAAGGAAGGAAGAAAAGGAGAGGGAGGGAGGAAAGGAAGGAAGGAAGGGGAGGGAGGGAAGAAGGAAGGAAGGAGGAAAGGAAGGAAGGAAGGAAGAAGGAAAGGGAGGAGGGAGGGAGGGAAGGAAGAAAAGGAAGGAAGGGAAGAAGGAAGGAAAAAGAAAGAGAGATGGAAAGGAAGGAAAGAAGCAGTGGAGACTGTGGCTCAAATTGTGATCGTGAGGTCGAGGACCACCTGCAGTCCATATATTAACCAGGGAGCAGGTAGATGATGAAGAAAGGAGAAAAAGATACAAGAGATAAACCCGTTTTTCCCATGAAAAGGAATGAAGTAACGCATTGTGTAAACTAGGGTTGGCCCATTGCTTTGCTTTCAAGTCCCTTGATAAAGATCAGCTGTCAATCCTGACCTCTCTTCTTACCATTGCAGAACATCCAAATCTCTCCCGACGGTGCCATGTACTCCCTTTGGAAAGACCTGCCTCTGCCCTTCTTCATCTCTTTCTACTTGTTGGAGGTGACGAATTCCAAGGAGGTCCTTTTAGGCGCCAAGCCAGTCCTGAACCAGCGGGGGCCGTATGTCTACAGGTGTGCATTGCGTCCTTCGCTTGTCTCAGAGACGGCTTCGTTTCAACACACAAAGGCTGGCCAGATGAATCTCCGTTGCAGGCCGAGGATTAGGAGCCGATGGGAAAGGGAAGGGAAATAGGACAGGGAGGGAGGGAAGGAAGGAAGGAAGGAAGGAAGGAAGGAAGGAAGGAAGGAAGGAAGGAAGGAAGGAAGGAAGGAAGGAAGGAAGGAAAGAAATGGAGGGAAGGGAAGAAGGAAGGAAAAGCGTCAGGAAGGAAGGAAAGAAATGGAAAGAGGGAGGGAGGGAGGAAAGGAAAGGAATAGGGGAAGGGAAGGAAGGAAGGACAAGAAAGAAACAGGAAGGAAATGGAGAGAGGGAGGGCAGGAAGAGAATAGGAGAGAGTCAGGAAGAAGGGAGGGCAATGAAATGGATGAAGGAAATCAAGGGAAGGAAGGAAGGGAATAGAAGAGGGAAGGAAGGAAGGAAAAGAAAGAGGAAGGAAACGAAAGGAAAAAGCAGAAAAAAGGAAGATAGACAGGAAGGGAGGGAGGGAGGGCAATGGGAAGGAAGGAAAAGAAAAGAAGGAAAAGAAAAGGAGAGAGATAGAGGAAGGAGAGAGGGCAATGAAATGGGAGGAAGGAAGGAAGGAAATTAGCTGCAGTTTTTCATGCTGCCCCTTGAATTCTTGAGGTGTTAATTGCCTTGGTTGCTCTCTCATCAGGAAAGACAGTTTGGCATAAATCCTTGGTATGTGGTGGGTGTTTGAGTAACCCAGAGAAACAACACACTACATTTGCCAGCTGTAATCCTGCCTTTATCATGGATCGCATCTACATAACCAGACTATAATTTTGGTCTCGTGCAAAACCGGATTAATCGAGGCAGACAGGGTCAAATCATCCGGGATAAACAAATTCAGCACAGGGAGGAAGATTTTCCAAAACTGAATGGTAATCAGATGGTTTACAAAGCACTTGGGGATGGTTGCGCGTGCGCAAATGCCTTTTTTCCGTAGGTGGTTAAATCCTAATGTAAATGAAATGGTAGCTTTTCCTGATGACAGTTCAGCCAGTAAAGGAAGGAGCCATGTCATTATTATGTATTCTTGCTTCCCGTTGTTGTTGTGGTGGTGGTTGTATTGTCTTTTGTGTGGTGTTTAATTCTGTGCCCTGCTTAGAGCGTCCAGAGAGCGTTGGTAAGTCTTGCTTTCAGAAGACTTTTGCTCCCGATGGTGTGAAATAAGTGTTAAGATCGTGCCCATTTTTTTCAGCTGTTGTTTAAAGTCAGGATGCGAAATTTTGCAGGCTGAGTGCAGCCAGTTAGATCACCAAAAGTGAGCTTGTCAAGGTTACCCACCTCACTGCCAGCTCTGGAAAAACAGGCAGAGGTGGAGTAGATACAATCAAAAATGAGATCATCGGAGAAAGAACTGGGACGGAACCGACCTTAAGCTAGAGACAAAGACAGCAAGTGAAGAGCTTTGCTCACCTGGAGAGAACACCTGGGGATCCTATGCCATAAAAGGCACATGAAATTCAATGATGAAAAAAGCAAGGTTCTATATTTAGGCAAGAAAAACCAAATGTATAGTATAGGGGGTACCTTGCTCAATAGTAGTAACTGTGAGAGGGACCTCGGAGTCCTAGTGGACAGTCACTTAAATGTGAGCCAGCCGTGTGCTGCAGCTGCCAAAAAAGCCAACACAGTGCTAGGCTGCATTCACAGAGGGATAGAATCAAGATCACGTGAAGGGTTAATACCACTTTACAAGGCCTTGGGAAGGCCACAGTTGGAATACGGCATCCAGTTTTGGTCACCACAATGCAAAAAAGATGTTGAGACTCTAGAAAGAGTGCAGAGAAGAGCAACAAAGATGATTAGGGAACTGGAGGCTAAAGCATATAAGGAATGGTTGCTGGAATTGGGTATGTCTAGTTTATTGAAAAGAACAACTAGGGGTGACATGATAGCAGCCTTTCAGTATCTCAGGGGCTGCCCCAAAGAAGAGGGAGTCAAGCTATTCTCCAAAGCGCCTGAAGGCAGGACAAGAAGCAATGGATGGAAACTAACCAAGGAGAGAAGCAACCTAGAACTAAGGAGAAATTTCCTGACAGTTAGAACAATTAACCAGTGGAACAACCTGCCTCCAGAAGCGGTGAATGCTCCCACACTGGAAGTTTTTAAGAAGAGACTGGACAGCCATTTGTCTGAAATGGTGTAGGGTTTCCTGCCTGAGCAGGGGGTTGGACTAGATGACCTTTAAAATCCCTTCCAACTTTTATTATTATTATTATTATTATTATTATTATTATTATTATTATTATCCAAAAAGAGGAGAAGGTCAAAGAACACAAGGCCGACCCAGAAGAAGACGGAGAGACAACATCAAAGACGCATTACAACAGCATCAAAATAGGAATGGTTGAAGGAAGGAGAAGGAAGAGGAAGAAGAAGGAGCAGGAGGAGGAGGAGAGGAAGAAGATAAAGGAGAGGAAGGAGGAGGAAGAGGAGGAGGAGGAGGAGGAGAATAAGGAGGAAGAGGAGAAGGGGAGGAAGAAGAAGGAGAGGAAGAGGAAGAGGAGAAGAGGGAGGAGGAGAAGAAGATTGGTTATGGATTTATGATAAACCATCCAATTCCACTTTGGGGGCAAATGCTTGTAAAGCGTAGCTGTTGCTTAACCAATCTTCTGCACATAGGATTGTCTTCCCATCACACAGCAGAGGCCAGCTCCACCATTCTTACACAACACAGCTGGGTACAACTGCATTTGGCCCATTTGGAAGGCCCGACGGATGCAACCTGCCTGGCATCAGCAGCTCCTTAGTGGAGCAAAGTGCGGGATTGATAGCCTCCCCACTTGGGAGAGATTACTAAATAATCCCCAGGGTGAAAGAATGTGAGTCACGGTTTTTTGTACTCCCTACAAAGCATCAGCTTGGAAATGTGTTACAATTAGCAGAATGTATTCCTAGGCTAAGGGGCTTGAGGTCTTGTGATAAATGGCCAAGTCATTTCTGAAGCCATTTCTCCCATCAGTGGAAAGAACAATTAAGCAGTGTGTTGGAATATTCATGAGCAGCAAGAGTCACGTGGTAACTCAGTCAGTCAATGTGAAGAAAGCGCTACTGAGTCTGTACAAAAAAGGGTATTGAGTTAGGAGCTGGATTTTTCCAGTCTCAGGTTTGTCTCTGTATCTCTCTGTAAGGAGTCTTCATTGAGCTATGTTGCTGTAAAGAAGAATGTATGGTATTATAAATATTTTGATATGAATATAAAGAGGTTATTTTGAATCAGCTAAATGCAGTCAACTGTGAGAGCTTCTGATTTATTTTTTTCACCAACAGAGAAATTAAAATTCTCTAACACAGTGGAACAACCTGCCTCCAGAAGCGGTGGATGCTCCAGCACTGGAAGTGTTTAAGAAGAGACTGGGCAACCACTTGTCCGAAATGGTATAGGGTTTCCTGCCCGAGCAGGGGGTTGGACTAGAAGACCTCCAAGGTCCCTTCCAACTCTCTTATTCTATTCTAACAATGTCTAAGGCTGAACTGGGACAGGGATTACCATCCATTTTTAATTGTCTCGTTTACTCTTGGTGGTTTGGTTGCATTTGCTCACACAATATAAGGAGCCCTTGGTGGGCTCTGAGTTTGTTGTTTGCTTGCAGATGTTTCATTAGCCAAATAGGTTACATCATCAGTGCAAGGAACAAGAGACTATAAAAAAAAACTAAGCAAACAGAAGAACTAAAACCAGCAGCCAGATAAGCAGGGATTGACACCAGAGAAAAGGGCAGGTAGAAAACTATTCCCTAATCCAGGACTGACCAAAGACAAAAACCACACTGCCACTAACACCGACCAGATAATCTTCTGCTTATAAACAGGAAAGAAACTGCACATTTCTTTACACTGGTGATGTGACCTAGTGAGCAAAGGAAACATCTGCAAGAAAACTACCCAACTTTAGAGAGCACCAAGGACCCCACAGTCCTCCTCCTCCTTGCAAATCCCACTTCTATTACTGATGATGTTACCTAAATGGGTAATGAAACATCTGCAAGAAAATCACCAAGCTCTGAGAGTACTAAGGATCCCACAGTCGTCCGCCTCCTCCTCCTCCTCCTCCTCCTCTTCTCTGCAAATCCCACTCCCTTCTATCACTGTTGATGTTACCTAAATGGGTAATGAAATGTCTTCAAGAAAACTACCAAGCTCTGAGAGCACCAAGGATCCCACAGTCGTCGTCGTCGTTGTCATCGTCGTCCTCCTCCTCCTCCCACCCCCGCTCCTTTCTACCACTAATGATGTTGCCTAGCTTGGTAGCAAAAAGTCTGACAACAAAAAAACCATCAAGCTCAGGCAGCATCGAGGCTCAATCCTTAGCCAACGAGATTCTCTTCTATTGGAACCAGTGGTGAGATTCAGCCAGTTCACCCCAGTTCGGCAGAACCGGTAGCTAATTCTTTTTTGCCCAGGCCCAGAACGGACTTCCGGAAGTGACATCCAGGCAGAGAACTGATTCTTCACCTATTTGAATCCCACCACTGATTGGAACACTTATCAAAAACAAGTCCATGCAAGTCCAATGAAACGTATTTTAAGACTGCGTATTTTAAGGTGGGGAAAAAAAGTGGGTGGAGGAATCACAAAGCAAAGAATTTTCTCGGGCTACGTAGGGCGGGGGGCAGGGGGGGAGCAACTTACTCATGCGTGGTTGCATCCGTTTTCGAAAACAAAGGGCTTGGCATCTCACGAGTGAAAAACTCAACTTTTTTTTGAAGACTGTTTGCAGCTGCTAAATTTGGATGCAAGACTGGGCCCAGCCTGTCTTGTTTGGTTTGGATCAAGGCAGGGATCCAGTGTCTTTCCGAGACTGGGTCAACCGTCAGGATCTTCTTCTCCTTTTCAATTTAGCGTCACGCCATCCGTCCAAACGCATGAAGTTGCATTCATTAAATTTGCACAGAAGAACAACTGCAAACTGCTCAGCCTCGGCGGCTTTGCGACGAAAGCAGCCTCGGATCCCTTGCAAAAGAAAATGGTTCGAAAGCAAGAAGCGCCCTTGGTTTAATTTAATTTAATTGGAGGGGGTCCATGCAAGCACACGGCAACCGTAGGCCTCATTTAAATGGAAGCAAAAATTCCCAGTGGCAATGTATGGCTGTGAAAGTTGGACCCTAAGAAAGGCCGAACGCCAAAGAATGGAGACCTTTGAACTCTGGTGCTGGAGAAGACTCCTGTGAGTCCCCTAGACTGCAAGGCGATCCAACCGGTCAGTCCTAGAAGAGATCAACCCGGAATGCTCTTTAGAAGGCCAGATCCTGAAGTTAAAACTCAAATACTTTGGCCACCTAATGAGAAGGAAGGATCCCTGGAGAAGAGCCTAATGCTGGGAAAGATGGAGGGCAAGAGAAGAAGGGGACGATGGAGAAGGAGGTGGCTGGATGGAGTCCCTGAAGCAGTAGGTGGGAGCTTCAATGGACTCCAGAAGATGGCAGAGAACAGGAAGGCCTGGAGGAATGTTGTCCATGGGGTCACGATAGGTCGGACACGACTTGAGGCCTTTGAACTATGGTGCTGGAGAAGACTCCGCAAGTTTCTTGGACTGCTCCTTAGAAGGCCAGATCCTGAAGCTGAAACTCAAGTCCTTTGGCCACCTAATGAGAAGGAAGGACTCCCTGGAGAAGAGCCTGATGCTGGGAAAGATGGAGGGCAAGAGAAGAAGGGGACGACGGAGAAGGAGGTGGCTGGATGGAGTCCCTGAAGCAGTAGGTGGGAGCTTCAATGGACTCCAGAAGATGGCAGAGAACAGAAAGGCCTGGAGGAATGTTGTCCATGGGGTCACGATGGGTCGGACACGACTTGAGGCCTTTGAACTATGGTGCTGGAGAAGACTCCGCAAGTTTCTTGGACTGCTCCTTAGAAGGCCAGATCCTGAAGCTGAAACTCAAGTCCTTTGGCCACCTAATGAGAAGGAAGGATCCCTGGAGAAGGGCCTAATGCTGGGAAAGATGGAGGGCAAGAGAAGAAGGGGACGATGGAGAAGGAGGTGGCTGGATGGAGTCCCTGAAGCAGTAGGTGGGAGCTTCAATGGACTCCAGAAGATGGCAGAGGAAGGCCTGGAGGAATGTTGTCCATGGGGTCACGATGGGTCGGACACGACTTGAGGCCTTTGAACTATGGTGCTGGAGAAGACTCCGCAAGTTTCTTGGACTGCTCCTTAGAAGGCCAGATCCTGAAGCTGAAACTCAAGTCCTTTGGCCACCTAATGAGAAGGAAGGACTCCCTGGAGAAGAGCCTGATGCTGGGAAAGATGGAGGGCAAGAGAAGAAGGGGACGACAGAGAAGGAGGTGGCTGGATGGAGTCCCTGAAGCAGGAGGCGTGAGCTTCAATGGACTCCAGAAGATGGTAGAGGACAGGAAGGCCCGGAGGAATATTGTCCATGGGGTCACGATGGGTCGGACACGACTGCACAACTAACAACAACAAAAATGAAATGATTGGTTTACCTGCCATTTAGAAGGACGCCTTTACTACTTAAATGGGGGTGGGTGGGTGGGTTTAAAACATGAAAAAAATGTGGTCATTCGACCTCCTGATTTGTTTCGTCATGTTCTGTGTCTGTTGCAGGGAATACAGGCATAAAAAGAACATCACTTTTCATAGTAACGACACGGTCTCCTTTTTGGGGTATCGGAGCTTCAGCTTCCAACCGGACCGTTCCAATGGATCAGAATCTGATTACGTCGTGATGCCAAATGTCTTGGTTTTGGTAAGTGGCCTTCCAGCTCTAGGGATTTTCAACCCATCTTCACATACCACAACAGGTGTCAGTTCTGGATTGCTGTGCAGAGGCACAATTTTTCACCACTGTTGTGTTTCCATTCTGGGCTTCATTTAGCAATACATTTCTCCAGAAGGACGTTTTGACCCTACTTTCCATAAAATCTGATAAGACTGTTTTATCTCACTGGCTAGACTTCATTGCATTAGTACACTATTTTTTTTTTAATTGCACAGATGGTTGGTTTTGTTTCCTCTTGGTGTGCACGTGCAGTCTTGGTGGGCGATCTGCAAATATTGCAGAGAAATCGGTAAATAAATCTTTCCAGTCTTCTGCAGGATTGCAGGAAGAACCCCAGATGAACAGGTCCACAATTTCTGTATATGTTTCAGAAATTAAGATCCAAGTTTCTAGTTGTGTTGATTCTTAGCTTGCTAATGGTTAAAATAATTTTGGTCAATGCCCGAGATTCAGCGCTACCTTTTGCATACTTGGAAATAAATACAGGTTGTTGATTGCATTACAAACGCCATTTTCTTTGAAGGCCAAAGGGAAGATATGGAATTTGAGGGGCTGCCACAAAGAAGAGGGGGTCAAATTATCCTCCAAAGCACCAGAGGGCAGGACAAGAAACAATGGTTGGAAACTGACCAAAGAGAGAAGCAACCTGGAATTAAGGAGAAACTTCCTGACAGTGAGGACAATTAACCAGTGGAACAGCTGGCCTCTAGAAATTGTGGGTGCTCCATCACTGGAGGTTTTTAAGAAGAGACTGGACAGTCACTTGTCTGAGATGGTATAGATTCTCCTGCTTGAGCGGGGGGCTGGACTAGAAGACCTCCAAAGTCTATTAAGGGATTATTAAGGGAAATATTTCTTCACCCAGAGGGTCGTTGATTTATGGAATTCACTTCCAGAAGGGGTCGTGACAGCTGTCAGCCTTGACAGCTTCAAGGCAGGGCTAGATAGATTCATGGATGTCAAGTGTATCAGTGGTTATTAAAATGGATGTCCATGTGCCGCCTCTATGTTGGTTGAGGCAGGCAGGATTCCCTTGAGTACCATTTGTTGGGGGTCAAGGGAAAGGGGGGGTTTTGCCTTCTCTTTCTGCTCAAGATCCCCATGTACAATTGGTGGGCCACTGTGTGACACAGAATGCTGGACTCGATGGGCTTTGGCCTGATTCAGCATGGCTCTTCTTATGTTCTTATGTTCTTATTCTATTCTATTCTATTCTATTCTATTCTATTCTATTCTATTCTATTCATTATTTCTTTGAAAGATAAATGTTACTTGTACAAGGGATTTCCATGTCATTTCTGACAATCCCCAGCTCTCAAAAAACTAGATGTTGATGACTCAGAGTATTAGGAATTAACACACACTGATAAGCCATGGTTTTGTTTAAATGTGGTTTAGTGACTCAAACATACTTCTCAAGGCGTGGGCCAAAACAGAAACAGATGGATATCACCTCTTTAGTGGAACACTAACTGGATAGCAATTAGTTAGAAGGGATCCTGGAGGTCTTCTAGTCCAGCCCCCTGCTGAACCGGGAAACCCTTACACCCTTTCAATAAGTCTTAGTCATTCACAGATCTTTCTGGAGACCTGTGGAGAAGGCTCTTGATGTGCTTTGTGGTGTGTTTATGGTGATGAAAAAGCAAGCATATAGAACATAGACGAATAGGATAGGAAGGGACCTTGGAGGTCATCTAGTCCAACAACCTGCTCAAGCAAGAAACCCTATACCATTTCAGACAAATGGCTGTCCAGTCTCTTCTTAAAAACTGAAAGCGCCCACAGCTTCTGGAGGTAAGCCGTTCCACTGATGAATTAAGGCAATTAATTCATTGAATGACCCGTTTCTAAGACCATTCTTCCCGCTTGTTTTGATTCTTCTTTTATTCTGTTTGCTGATTTATTTATTTTGTTTTCCTTCCAGGGAGCAGCGATCGTCTTGGAAAAAATGCCGTTTGCCCTGAGGTTAACCTTCAGCAGCGCTCTAGCCTTCTTCCACCAAAACGCGTTTGTGAACCGAACAGTGGAGGACATCGTTTGGGGCTACGACGAGCCCTTCGTTCAGTTCTTGAGCAAGCTCGGAATCACTGTCGGCCGGTCCAGTGAAAAATTCGGCTTGTTAGCCGGTGTAAGTCAGATCCTTGGGTTTCGGGCCTGCATCCAGACTTGTCTGTGGAGATTCTCCGTCAATCCAGGTCATGGTGCTTTTTCAGGGGGCAGCTGGACTTTCTGGTTTTTCTCTGAAGACGTTTCGCTTCTCATCCAAGAAGCTTCTTCAGCTCTGACTTCCATTCCCCACCATCCAGTCGGAGCTGAAGAAGCTTCTTGGATGAGACGCCAAACTTTTTCAAAGAAAAATAACGCTTTACGAGGCGTTGGTAAGGCCACACTTGGAATACGGCATCCAGTTTTGGTCACCATGATGTAAAAAAGATGTTGAGACTCTAGAAAGAGTGCAGAGAAGAGCAACAAAGATGATCAGGGGACTGGAGGTTAAAACATACAAGGAACAGCTGCTGGAATTGGGTCTGTCTAGTTTAATGAAGAGAAGGACGAGAGGGGACAGGATAGCAGTGTTCCAATATCTCAGGGGCTGCCCCAAAGAAGAGGGAGTCAAGCTATTCTCCAAAGCGCCTGAAGGCAGGACAAGAAGCAACGGATGGAAACTAACCAAAGAGAGAAGCAACCTGGAACCAAGGAGAAACTTCCTGACAGAACAATTAATCAGTGGAACAATTTATCTCCAGAAGTTGTGAATGCTCCATCACTGGAGCTTTCCCCCCCCAAAATATTTTATTGGTTTTATAATTTTAAACAAAGAATCAAATTAAATACAACTCAACTTAAAACATTCTTTTACATTCTTTTAGATGCTTACATAAAGTAACTATGGGTGTTGCTCGGCAGCACCCCCTTCACTACATCCCCCTCTTCCTTCCTCCTCTCCTCTCTCCCTCCCTCTCTCTCCACCCTCATCTCCTCCAACCCTACTTCCCTCCACTCCTTCACTCCTCCCTCTCAACCCCCTCCAGATGTAGTCCAGAGGTACTGTCGGAGCAACCCCTCATATATCAATAAGTATTTCTTTCTTATATATTACAAGTGTTACAGTTGAGTACATTATTATACTCCCCCCATTTCACTGGAGCTTTTTAAGAAGAGACTGGACAACCGTTTGTCTGAAATGGTACAGGGTTTCCTGCCTGAGCAGGGTGTTGGACTAGATGACCTCCAAGATCCCTTCCAGCTTTATTATTATTATTGTTGTTGTTGTTAAAAACAAAAAAAAGTCCAGTTTTTCTCCTGAAAAAGCACCTTTGGGACGTCCAGAGCTGAATATGTTGAGGTTGAAATGGGCAGATGTCCCCAAGAACAGAGACTTCCTACAGGTTTCAGTACAGCTATCGTATTTAGTCGGGGGAAAAGATCCCAAACTGCCTCCTATCCGTTTTTTTAACCAGATTGAAGGATGTATGTAGGGAGTCCACGGGTGACAGCAGTGGATTTAGCAACTGATTGAAAAACAGTTGACTTAGGGCCGTTTTTCCACACTTACGACCATTACAGCATCCTCATGGTTGTGTCATCAAAGGGCCAAGTTTGAAGACCCCCTGCTTTAAAGCTCCAGCATGTCTTTTGCAGTCAGATCAAGGGATTTAAAAAAAACACGCAGGTAGGCCTTGACTTATCGCCACGATTCAGCCCGAAATCTCAGCAAGGCATTTATGACGTGAGTTTTGCCCCATGTTTACGACTTTTCTTGCCACTGTCGCTAACTGAATCGCGGCAGTTGATAAGTTAGTGACATGGTTGTTAAGTGGCTCCGGCTTCCACATTATTTCGCTTTGCCAGAAGATCACCAAAGGGGATCAGGTGACCTCGGGGACGCTGCGACCGTCATAAACGTGGGTCAGTTGCCAAGAGGCTGAATGGGGAGGCTGCAACAGTTGTAAGTGTGTGAAACGGTCCTTTTTTCAGTGCCGTTGTAACTTGGAACGGTCGCTAAACAAACCGTTGTAAGTTGAGGACTTACCTGTGTAGGTATTTATCCCTCTACCCTGGCTGTTCGACCTGCTGTGTTTAAAAGGAAGCCTTTGCTTTCTTTTTTCTTTTTTTTTTAAATATATTTTATTAATTTTATAATTTTAACAAAAAATACATAAAATCCCAGAATAATAACCTATTAAAAAAAAATCTAGATCTACAACTCGACATAATACATCCTCTTTCCATCTTTCAACATAGAAAAGTTTAAATACCTGAAGCCTTTGCTTTCTTAAAAACAAATCAACAGGAAATCTAATGTGGGTTGCTAAATATATGCAATTATTCAACCAGTTCTTCTGCTTCTTCTTCTCCACTGCAGTTAAACGATTCCCACTCGGGTCTCTTCACGGTGTTTACAGGCGTGGGCGACATCACCAAAGCTCACATGGTGGACAGTTGGAATGGATTAAAAAAGGTAAAAAAATAAATAAAAAAGGAGTATTTTCAGTCGTTGCTTTGCTTTTGTTTTTGCTTTCAAAGGCGGAAAAGCTGAAAAGCGCTAACGAAAGAATTCCAGGGACTGCTGCATATGAAACGAGAGCCCTACTCGCAGGGAGTCCCCGACTTCCAGCCGTTCATTTCGTGGCCGTCCGAAGTTACAACGGCGCTAAAAAAAAAAGTGACTTGACCGTTTTTCACCCTTAGCGGGCGGTCGCAGCGTCCTTGTAGTCACATGATCAAGTGGCTCATATTTAGGGCAGCGTCCACCGAGGTCACGCCATCCCCCTTTTCACATTTACTTACGGGACCGCCTTCTGCCACATACTTCCCTTCGACCGGTGAGAGCGCACAGGGTCGGCCTCCTCCGGGTCCCGTCAGCGAAACAATGCCGTCTGGCGGGCCCTAGGGGGAGGGCCTTCTCTGTTGTGGCGCCCGCCCTCTGGAACCAACTGCCTCCTGAAGTCCGCGTTTCTCCCACTCTCCCGGCCTTCCGGAAGAATCTAAAAACCTACCTCTGCCGGCAGGCCTGGGGATGATTGTTGATTGTGGTGTGACTGAGGAGTATGTGTGGGGTTTATTTTTAATGGTTTTTTTTTTGGATTTATATTGAATTGTTTATTTGTATGTTGTGAGCCGCTCCGAGTCTGCGGAGAGGAGTGGCATACAAATCCGAAAAATAAAATAAATAAAATAAATTTATGACCCTTGCGGCATCTCCGTGGTCATGTGATCGGAAGGCAGAGGCTTGGCAACTGGCATGTACTTGCGACGGTTGCAGTGGCCCGGGGTCACGTGATCTCCTTGGGCGACCAACGGACAAGCAAAGTTAGCAGGCCAGCCAGATTGACTTAACAATCCTGTTACTAACTGAACAACTGCAGTGATTCACTTCATAGACGTGGTTCGAGAAAGGTCGTAAAACGGGGCAAAACTCACTTAGCAACGGAAATGTTGGCCTCAGGATGGGATCGTAAATCGAGGAGGAGCTGTGTAAGAGAACCAAGGCTCAGATTTTTTTTTATTTATTTATTATAAAAAATATTTATTATTAGGTAAACATTTTGTACATGTAAACAAAGAAAAAATTCAAGTTAAATGCCATTCAACTTAATACAATCATTTTAAATTTGTAGACCTTCTTCACTCCGTGTATCCAAGTTTAACTATAAACCAACTACATTTTAAAAAATTGTAACTTTCACTTCTTTTCAGATCAATCCATTGGATATCAAGCAAACAAGTCATCTTATTAAAATTAATAATTTTCATGTCGATATGCCCTTCCCTCTATCAAGTATATTCTTAGTCTATTTGATATATACCTTCCAATAATCAATAGATAAATATTTGTATATGTAAACCAGGGGAAGATTCAAGCTAACTGCTATCCAACTTAATACAATCGATTTAAATTTAAATTTGTAAACATTCTTCAGATTTTTAATGCTTCTTTTTTTTTTCCCAGCTAAGCTTTGCCTGGAAGAGATAAGGAACAGATTATTTCCATTTTTGGGGGGGGAGTTGTTTTGCTAACAGATAAATCAGATATCAGGGTGTTTTCCTCTAACCGTGTCAGGATTAATTAATATTTGGAGCAGGAATCTTACAAGGAGGTGAATCACGGCCTTGCCTTTGCAAAAGTGAACGCCTCTAAACAGTTGAAACAACATCTTCACCATCAGATAGAGTCAGACAACAGAGAGGTTCACTCCTGGAACCTAGATGCTATTGGGCTACAACTCCCATCATCCTGATTTTTAAGCTTTATTATTATTATTATTATTTTTGGTCTGAAGAACGCATAGATTCGAGTCCTACTAACTCCAAAGGCCCAAGACCTTGAGTTTAAATTTGATAAATAAGTAAAATATTTTTCACATCCACTTCCAGCAGTAGGCCATAAGTTGTCTTCTCTCAGGGGTCTTCAAAGTTGGCCACTTTAAGACTTGTGGACTTCAACTCCCAGAATTCCTTAGCCAGGCACGCCGAATTCTGGGAGTTGAAGTCCACAAGTCTTAAAGTGGCCAACTTTGAAGACCCCTGTCTTATATGAAGGAAGCCCATCCTCTGTTCATGTAATCTTGATTCTGGAGACACGTCAAAGAGTTCCTCAAGAGTTTTCATTTCATAATTTTTTCCTTCCGGCTAGATTGGGTATTTTTGTGTTTTTGGTGCAAGCCATTTTATTCAAAGTCTGGCTGCTATGGAGAACTTTCTGCTGGAGATCTCCTTTCTAATGGCCCACCATCTTTCTCGTAGGATTTCTTGATTTAATTCTTTTTTTTGTGGGGGTGAGGCTGGTGACATTAGCTTGCCAATCTGCTACAGGGGGGAAATAGCATGAAAGGAAATAGCTTAATGGCCGGGTGAGAAGCTGGATGAACATTTTTTGTTCGGAGCAGGGGTCTACAAACGTGGCAACTTTAAGACTTGTGGACTTCAACTCCCAGAATTCCCCAGCCAGCATGGAATTCTGGGAGTTGAAGTCCACAAGTCTTAAAGTTGCCAAGTTTAGAGGCCCCCCGCTTTAGAGGAAGGCATGGGTTCTCAAGTCAACCTGGCTTCTGGATATTAAGCCTCCTTCTCTTTTACAGGTATCATTCTGGCATTCTGATCAATGTAACATGATCAATGGAACCGCAGGAGAACAGTGGCCACCTTTCATGACACCGTCTTCACCTGTGGAACTCTATACTCCTGATGCATGCAGGTGACTAACTTGCAAATCCTTGTCTTTCCAAGACCTTTTCTACACTAGAATTATGCCCAGCCTTTCAAATATGTCTCCAGTGCAATGAACAAATGGCCAAATATCCAACTCTCATGTCCCACCATCATTCAAATACATTTTCTTAGAATTAGATGGCCGTGAAATGTTGCTGGCCATTCAAGGTGGACTCTTCAATCCCTTATTCCCCTCAATTTAAAGGCGGCATCTAGCCATCCAAATTGTCCATCTCTATTCTAAATTTTCAGACATGTTTTTTCATTCATGGTCCATCTTCTTCATTCATGATCCACCTTCTTCATTCATGATCCACCTTCTTTATTCATGGTCCACCTTCTTCATTCATGGTCCACCTTCTTCATTCATTGTCCATCTTCTTCATTCATGATCCACCTTCTTTATTCATGGTCCACCTTCTTCATTCATGGTCCATGAGGATGCTGGTCTTTCAAGGAACACCTGTCCCACTTGACCTCTCTCTTAATTTGTCTCTTTCAGGTCAATTAAATTAAATTATACCATGTCTAGAAAATTCAGAGGGATACCAGTTTTTCATTACACAGCTCCGAAGAACCTGTTTGACAATGGGACCACCTATCCACCCAATGAGGGCTTCTGCCCGTGCCGGCAATCCGGAATCCAGAACATGAGCTCCTGTCAATCAAGTATGTCTGTTGAATATTTTGGTTGTACGAAGACTAGATAGACTAGACTAGACTAGACTAGACTAGAATAGAATAGAATAGAATAGAATAGAATAGAATAGAATAGAATAGAATAGAATAGAATAGAATAGAATAGAATAGAAGCTGGAAGGGACCTTAGAGGTCTTCTAGTCCAGCCCCCTGCTCAAACAGGAGATGGTGGTGGCGAACCTGTGGCACGGGTGCCAGAGGCGGCACGCAGAGCCCTCTCTGTGGGCACGCGCGCCGTCACCCCAGTCCTAGGCCTTCAGCTGGGTTTTATAAAACCTTTTTGCTTTAGGCCTCCACCACCATGTGCAAAAAAAAAGGTTCAATCAATCGATCAATTTCAACTTCTCATGGGAAAAAAAATCTTGCAAAGTTGGAATTGATTGATTGAACTTTTTAGTCCCACCCAGTCTGCCGTTACCACCACAGCCACGCCCAGCCAATGGGCCACACCCACCCGGCACCCAACGATGCATAAGTGGGTTTTGGGTTGCAGTTTGGGCACTCAGTCTCTAAAAGGTTCGCCATCACTGACCTATACCATCTCAGACAAGTCTAGCCTCTTCTTAAAAATCTCCAGTGCTGGAACGCCCACAATTTCTTTCAAAATTGTTGAGGACCACCTGTATAGCAGTTGCTTAATTCTGCCCCTGTGCATACAGAACTGAATAATGAGGAGTGTATACCTGATTTTCAGTTAATTTGGTCATCACACGTGGGCCTTTCTGCATCCAGGAGTGAATTTTCACCCTCTGGCTGGATGATCTTTTAGTGTCCCGGATCCCATGACTCAAAAGTTCCACCACGCGGGACAGAATTAGCTTAACATTTGCAATGATAATGGGCAGGTGTGCAGGAATTAGAAACTAAGGGAGGGAACCTCAGGGAGCTTGTAGGAAACGGTCAACATATATTTTTTTTTCGCTCCAGTGGCTTTGGTCATCTTCCTGTTTTCATAGCTGGGTCAGCACAAAACAAAGAGGAATTCAGTCAAATTCGATAAATTATAGTTTTGCACATTTAAATCATTCCTGCTTTCTGTTTGTTCATCTCCTTCTGGAGAGATCGTTTAGATCATCGAGGTACACCTGCCCATTGTTTTAAATTTGCAATTTGCATAACCTATGCAATATTTTTTAAAAAATATATTTTTTTTTGCAATTTGCAAAATTTGCAATTTGCATAACCTATGCAATATTTTATATATATATATAGCTTGAGACTAAAGCTTCTGCCTAGCATGCAGACTGCCCAGGTTCGAATCCCGGAAAGGGTGAGTTCTGACTGAAGAGAGTTAAATAACTCGAAATAGCTATCTCAGAAATCCCTTATTTCTTTGTTAACAATTTTAAAAACATATATATATTTGTGCTTGCAGATGGCTCTGGGTTGAGCTGAAACAAGCAAAGGAAAGAATGATTTCTTCCTCCCATATTTGGGTTTACAGGGTGCAATCTAAAAAATAACCACTTGACATATATATATATATATATATATATATATATATATATATATATATATATATATATATATACATATATATATATATATATATACATATATATATATATATATATATATATATATATATATATATATATATATATATATATATATATATATATATATATATATATATATATATATATATATATATATATATATATATATATATATATATATATATATATATATATTGACAATTTGCCTAAGCTACAGCCTTACCGTGGAAAACCTTTCGATTGCGCCAGGCTGCTATAAAACTTCAGCCAATAAAAAAAAAACGGGGCCATTCCCCGCATTGACTCGCTACCCTACTGAGGATTTGACTCAAACAAGTTCCTGGTCCTCATGATCGATGGAACTTCAAAGCAGGGCTTCTGCCATGACCCGCCGGTCAGGAAAAGGGTCCACAACAAAGAAACTCAACTTTGTGTAAAGAGGTGCAGTCAGCAGGATGAATCCTGCACATATTTACAGGTTGTGAAGGTCATGGAGCCTGCTGATTAGGGCCACAAATCAAATCAGTCATGTGAACGACCCAGTTTGATGACCTTTTTAGCAGCAGTGGTTCAGCAAACATTAGCCCTGCGAAAACAAACCCACGGGTCACTATGGCACTGTTTTTCAGAAAAACCATCCGAAAGCGAGGTCCCAGGTTCACCGGACGCTACAAACAAATAAATGCAGGCATTTACAGTGGGGTCAAGTGGCCATCAGAACTTCAAATCCAGCTTCTGACTCTCTTTTTGCAACCGTCGAGAGCTACTTGTTGAAAAGAGGAAAGGGAAAAAAGAGCTTCTTACATTCTGGTTTTAATTTCTCTCCCCCCCCCCCTTCTAAAGATGCACCAATATTTCTTTCGCAACCTCATTTCTTCAATGCTGATCCAGCTTTACTGGACACGGTAGAAGGTTTACATCCGAACGAAAAGGATCATGACCTGTTTGTTGATATACATCCGGTGAGTTTGCCTTTTAACTCTTAATTGGTAGTTACAGCTTTATTATCAAGGTGACAGATTTGCACCTTCCCATATTTTATCAAACAGGACAGAGGAATACAATTTCCAGAGTGGTTTCCTGCACATTTATTTAAACCAAGTAACCCTGTTTTACATTTTGGGTTTGATGAATCGGAAAATAATTTTCCACTTGTGTGGGTGGAGGTTATTTTAATATTGGCTCTGCCATTTTGGAAAACATCCCTTTCTTGAAAGCCACAAAGCATCTCTTTGTTTTCTATTACCATGATTGTCCAAAATTGTTTTGACATTTGCAACTGCTGCCTTATATTGGCTGCTTTTAATTCAAGGTTGTGTGCACTGCCCAGAGTTGGCTTCGGTGAGCAAGGCGGCAGCCGGTATAAATTTGATTAAAATAAATAAATTAGATCCTAAGAGCGAAAGAATGTATTAAAAGGAAGTTAGCAACTTCCCTTTACATTTTTTATTCTAAAATGAAATAGCTTGAGGGACTCGTGATATCTCCTGCATGCAAATTTAAACAACCAAACATTCATTTGCTTCTCCTGAACTCATGTTTTTTTTTCCCCCTAAACCGAATGGATAATTTAAAGCTCGCTAAAGGCCAGCTAAAGTTTTAAATTGACTTTGAGGTGCCATTTGAGAAACACAAGGAAGTGTCGGTTGGATATAAATCATCTTTGCAATCATTCTTGATTTGCGATTATTATTATTATTATTTTAAGATTGCTTAGCGCAGTGGTGGTGAACCTATTGCACGCGTGCCAGAGGGGGCACTCGGAGCCCACTCTGTGGGCATGCGCGCCTCGCTCTTTGGCTATGTTTTCGCAGGAAAAAGCCATTTCTCAAGCCCCTTCCTAGCCAAAACAAGCCTCCAGAGCGAGCAGGCTGTTTTCAGCTTTGAATTATATGAAATCTGACACCAGAAATAGACTAACAGATGACCTGAGTGCTGCCTGTGTTGCTCTCAAACTTACAAAGTATGAGCCAAGGTTAGACAAATTATCAGCATGCATACAACAGCAAAAATCACATTAATTGCTCAAAAGCATGCCAAATGCAAACTTTGACCTTTCAGTAAAAAGTTGTTTGTATCATTGAAAGCTTTGTCGTGTTTTTCTTTTAAGACAAAAGATGTTAATGTAGGAGTGGTTTTTGCTAAACTAAAACCCCAGTATTCAGATTAAATTGCCGTGTTGGCACTTTGCGATAAATAAGTGGGTTTTGGGGTTGCAGTTTGGGTACTAGGTCTCTCGCCATCACTGGCTTAGTGCTTGCAAGCCTGAGTGGAATCAATGACTAAATGAAGGAATTTTTGTGGCTGTAAGAAGTGCACAAATCAGGTTGCATCGGTGCATAAATTGGCCGAGAAGGGCTGGTAGAAAAGATGAAATCCTTACTTAACAGATGCTCATCATTAAAATCCGTGTTTAGGGATTTGGCCATGTGAAAAACCCTTCTGTGGAGAGAAAAAAGGGACTTACGACCATTTTTCACACTTATGACCGTTGCAGCATGCCCATGCTCACGTGATTTACATTCGGTCGCTGGCTAAGTCTAAGCCACTCGCATTTATGACGGTCGCAGTAGATCACATGATCCCCTTTCGCAACTTTCTGACGAGCCAGGTCAAGGGGGAAATTTGTTCACTTAACAATTGTGTGGCTCACTTAAGAACTGCGGCGATGCGTTCGCCAAATGGGGCAAAACTCACGGAACACGTGCCTCACTTAGCAACATAAATGTTGGGCCCCGCTGTGGCCGTACGTTCGAGGACTACCTGTGTTTCTCCGATATATTTTTTTCCTGCCGGCTTTGTGGTGTGTACTCGGACACCGACAAGCTGCAACTGCCCCTCACTTTGCAATTATTAGGAATATGAGTGCAGCCCATGCAAATGGGATTCCTTTGCAGGTATTCCGAGCTTTGCCCTAGATAAGCGAATTATTTCTGAAATGCAGAATATAAGAATCACGTAGGCCAGGGTTTTTCCTGGTATGTGAGATCCGCTTCCTTGGAGCCTGGTGCACCGTCTCTCTTCCTCCTCCTTCCATCCTTCTCCTTCCTCTTCTCTTTCTCTTTCTCCTTCCCTTATTCTTTCCCTCTTCCTCTTCCTCCTTTCTCTTCTTTACCTTTGTCTTCTCTTTCTCCTCCTCCTCCTCCTGCTCTTTCTCCCCTTCTCCTTCTCCTTCCCCTGCCCTCTTTCTTCCTTCCCTTTCTCTTTCCTCTTCTTCGCCTTTTCCTTCTTCCCTTTCTCCTCCTTCTCCTTCTCCTCCTTTACCTTTTTCTTCTTCCTCCTCTTCTTCCTTCTTCTTCCATCCTTCTCCTTCCTCTTCTCCTCCTCCTCCTCCTCCTTCTTTCTCCTTTCCTCTTCTTCTCCTTCCTCTCCTCCTCCTCCTTCCATCCTCTCTTCCATCCTCTTCTCCTCCTCCTTCCATCCTTCTCCTCCTCCTCCTTCTTTTCTTCCTCTTTGGGTGTGGCCCATTGGGTGGGCATGGCTGCGGTGGTAACGGCAGACTGGGTGGGACTAAAAAGTTCAATCAATCAATTCCAACTTTGCAAGATCGTTTTTTTCCCCCGCAAGGAGTTGAAATTGATTGATTGAACTTTTTTTTCCCCACACGGCGGCGGATGCCTAAAGCGAAAAGGTTTTATAAAACCCAGCTGAAGGCCTAGAACTGGGGCGACGGCACGCGTGCCCAGAGAGAGGGCTCTGAGTGCCGCCCCTGGCACCCGTGCCATAGGTTCACCACCACTGATCTATATTAACTATATTGGAAGGTGGTTTGGGGGTTTTTTAATGGGAGAATCCACTTCATCCTGTTCAGAGCGAACGTCTCCAGTCAGTTTGTAAGCAAAGAGAAGAGGACCAGGAATGCATCTGACTGAATTTGGCACTTCTTAAAAATGGAAAATTAAACATTTTCCCAGTGGCAATGTATGGCTGTGAAAGTTGGACTGTAAGAAAGGCTGAGCGCCAAAGAATGGAGGCCTTTGAACTCTGGTGCTGGAGAAGACTCCTGCGAGTCCCCTGGACTGCAAGGCGATCTAACCAGTCAGTCCTGGAGAGATCAACCCCGGCTGCTCTTTAGAAGGCCAGATCCTGAAGTTGAAACTCAAGGACTTTGGCCACCTAAGGAGAAGGAAGGAGTCCCTGGAGAAGAGCCTGATGCTGGGAAAGATGGAGGGCAAGAGAAGAAGGGGACGACAGAGAAGGAGCTGGCTGGATGGAGTCCCTGAAGCAGGAGGTGTGAGCTTAAATGAACTCCAGAAGATGGTGGAGGACAGGAAGGCCTGGAGGAACGTCGTCCATGGGGTCGCAATGGGTCGGACACGACTTTGCAACTAACAACAACAAAAATGGACCCTCGTATCTCTTGCTCTAGCAGGAGGGGAATGTTGCACCTAGTACAGGACCAAATTTCCGTCGTTAAGCGACACAGCTGCTAAGTGAGTTTTGCCCCATTTTGCGATTTTTTTTCTTGCCACAATTGTTAAGTGGATCGCTGCCGTCATTAAGTTAGGAACACAGCTGTTAAGTCAATCAGGCTTCCCCCATTGACATTGCTAATCAGGAGGCCACAAAATGGGGATCACACTGCGACCATCGTAAAGGAGATGCTGCAATGGTCATTAAGTCTGAAAAGCGGTCCTAACTCCCTTTCCCCCCCCACTACCGTTGGGACTTTGAACCATCACTAAACAAACCGTCGTAAGTCGAGGACAAGCTGCACAGAGCGCAGGAGCGTGTGCAGCTTGAAGGGCAAAATTAATAGCCGTTTTGTTCTGCCGTCCAAGTGTGCCCACTCTGTGTATGTGGTGTTACAACTGCGTGCACGCAAATTATGGGGTGATTTTTAAGATTATTTATTTTTGCTTTGTTCCCGTGGCCTGATTACGTTCATTTTGCTATTTTTTTTTTTTTTAAGATTTCGTCAAACACACAACAGAGAGGCTTCGGATGCCTAGCCGAAGGAAAAATCAAAGAGTGTAAAAAAAAAAAAGCACAAAAAACAACTAAATCTGTTTCTTTTCTTTCTCTCTCTTTTTTTTTTCTGCAGCTGACGGGGATTCCCATGAACTGTTCCGTCAAAATGCAAATGAATCTGTTCATCAAAAATGTCCCTGGGGTCTGGTAGGTGGTGGGCCAAGCGCTTTGGGGGGGGAGATTGAGGTTAGAACAGCCAGTTTCTTTGGCTCTTCTGGGTATCCTCTGCATCCCTCCTCGCCAGGAAGCTGGGCTGCCAAGGCCAAGTTGGGGGGGGTCCGGAATCAGACCTAGAAAAGGGGGCACGGGGAGATGGGCCCGGCGATTTTAAAATGAGGGTTCTCTCCTGGTTTTCCCAGGCAAACCGGACAGATTAATCCCGTGGTTTTGCCCATGATTTGGTTTTCTGAGGTAAGTGTGGCTCTGTCTGCATGCTTGCACATACAAAGGCGCACGCACACGCACACAGACATACATAGACACACACAGACAGACACACACACATAACCCAAAACATCTTCTGAGAAGGGTGTATATAGTTTGCATTAATCAGGTTTTCCTTCCTTCCTCCCTTCCTCCCTCCCTCCATCTTTTTCTCCTTTCCTGCCTTCCTTCCTTTCTTCTTTCCTTCCTTTCTCTCTCCCTCCATTTCCTCCTTTCTTTCTTTCTTTCCTTCCTTCTTTCTTTCTTTCCTTCCTTCCTCCCTCCCTCCATTTCCTTTCTTTCCTTCCTCCCTCCCTCCCTCCATTTTCTTTCTTTCCTTCCTTCCTTTCTCCCTCCCTCCATTTCCTCCTTTCTTTCCTTCCTTCCTTCTTTCTTTCCTGCCTTCCTCCCTTTCTCCCTCCATTTCCCTTCCTTCCTTCCTTCCGCCCTCCCTCCATTTCCTCATTTCCTTCCTTTCTTCCTTCCTTCCTTCCTTCCTTTCCTTCCTTCCTTCCTTCCTCCATTTCCTCCATTCCTTCCTTCCTTCTTTCCTTCCTTCCTTCCTTCCTCCATTTCCTCCTTTCCTTCCTTCATTTCTTCCCTCCCTCCTTTTCCTCCTTCCTCCATGCATCCTACTTTTTCCTCCCTCCCTCCCTTCCTTCCTCCCTCCCTTCCTTCCCTCCTTCCCTCCCTCCCTTTATCTAAATATTCATTACTTAAATTTATAATTTTACACAATAGTCTTTTTTTGGGGAGAGATAATGATTTATTTCACGCTTGGTAGCTGAATTTTACTGTGACTTATGTTCCTGTTTGACAAGAAAATAAAAGTCCCTTGAAAGGAAAGTTTTGGGGTTGGTGAGAAGAAGCTCTGGTCTGTCATTGGTTAACCTGCTGTGATGCCACAGAAGGAACCGTGAACATTCAAAACCAAATCTGAACCAAAGGGGACCGCGGGTCGGTGGATGTTGGGGGCCGGAAGGACAATTCATCAAGAGGAGAAAATTAAACGTAGAGAAACTCTCTGTCCTTTCCCCAAGGGATGGGGTGGGATGGACAAGGGCAGGGGTAGGCAACCTTGGCTCTTTCATGACTCGTGGACTTCAACTCCCAGAATTCCTCAGCCAGCATGGTGGAAACTTTGGCCCCTTCAGGACTCGTGGACTTCAACTCCCAGAATTCCTCAGCCAGCATGGCTCAGCTTGGAAACCTCTCCCTTTCCCCTCAGCATGGCTGGCTCAGGAATTCTGGGAGTTGAAGTCCACCAGTCATAAAAGAGCCAAGGTCGCCTACCTCTGGCCTAGGCCTAGGCCGCTTTATGACTCGTGGACTTCAACTCCCAGAATTCCTGACCCAGCATGGGGGAACTATGGCCCCCTGATGACTCATGGACTTCAACTCCCAGAATTCCTGAGCCAACATGGGGAAACTATGGCCCCCTCATGACTCGTGGACTTCAACTCCCAGAATTCCTGAGCCAGCATGGCTCAGCTTGGAAACCTCTCCCTTTCCCCTCAGCGTGGCTGGCTCAGGAATTCTGGGAGTTGAAGTCCACCAGTCATAAAAGAGCCAAGGTTGCCTACCTCTGGCCTAGGCCTAGGCCGCTTTATGACTTGTGGATTTCAACTCCCAGAATTCCTGAGCCAGCCTGGCTCAGCTTGGAAACCTCTCCCTTTCCTCTCAGCATGGCTGGCTCAGGAATTCTGGGAGTTGAAGTCCACAAGTCATAAAAGAGCCAAGGTTGCCTACCCCTGGACAAGGGGGAAAGGCCCACACGAAATGCAAAGCCAAAGGACCCCTCACACACCTTCAGACTAAACCATGGGAAGCAAGTTGGATGCTGGTTGTCCCCTTCCTTGGTTTCACCCATGATCTCCCACTCTGCTAGGAATAAAATCTAGAACCACTCACTGTTTGTTTCTTTGTTCTGAACAGAGTGGGGAGATTGTAGGAGATATTCTGGATGACTACTATACCCATCTGATAATCCTCCCTTTATTGCTGGAATACCTGAAGTACTGCCTGATGGGCTTGGGGGGTCTTCTGCTCATAACATCTGGCTTATTCGGGCTCAGGACCAAGGTAGGCATCAAGTGACCTTAGATCTGCTGGTCTCCTTCCTTAAGCTTGTTGTTCATCTTTCTACATCTTTCTGATCTTTCCCTGCTGACTGTCAGTCGGACTATCACTTCCCTCTTCCTCCAAATGTTGTTTTTTGTTTTTCTTCTTCTAACCCTCATGTGTTTGCACAGAGAGCAATTTTTTTAAGGAAACAAACAAGAGACTTGGAGCTGGGCTCAGCAAAACTGGAGAACGTGACTCTTGCTGAACTTCTCCTTCGGAGGTCTCAGTGAGATGGTGATAATTCGCGGTCGTTCCCTCCCACCTAGAGTTGGTTTTCTGCAGGCTGCGTGTGCCATCCTATCCAGTTTGAGCTGCCAGTTCTTTCTCTTTGAGACGAGGTGGTCCCGGCGAAGGAGAAAAACTTCCCTCTTGAAGTTCCACTTTGGTTCCGGCCACCTGGAAACAGGAGTCAGCTATGGATCTCCCAGTGGATTAGAAGGCATCTCCACCAGGAAGCCTCACAAGATCCAAGGTGTCCATCAAAGAGAAGATGGTGGAAGATGATTCCTTGAGAAATGGCCAGATCCAGAGCCATCAAGTGAAGAAGAAGCAGTTTTTGTGCCAATTGTGACTTGGAAGCTGAGGTTGTATTTTTTGAAGTAGCCGTCAAAACAGCCTTTCAGCAGACGTGACTCCCTGTTAGAGTTTTTCGTTTTTTCCCCAGGCAATATGAGGAACCCCGTACAACTCTCCCACGTTGCAGTCCAACAACTGTAACTGTGCGGTCTATTTGGTATTAAAGACAGCAAAAGGAGTTGGAACAACTGTGTTACTAGAATAGAACAGAGCTGAAAGGGACCTTGGAGGTCTTCTAGTCCAGCCCCCTGCTCAAGCAGGAGAACCTACATCATCTCAGACAAGTGACTGTGTAGCCTCTTTTTAGAATAGAATAGAATAGAATAGAATAGAATAGAATAAGGAATAGGAAATAGAATAGAATAGAATAGAATAGAATAGAATATGGAATAAGAATAGTAGAATAGAATACAAGTAATAGAAATAGAAATAGAATATGGAATAAGAATAGAATAGAATATGGAATAAGAATAGAATAGAATATGGAATAAGAATAGTAGAATAGAATACAAATAATAGAAATAGAATATGGAATAAGAATAGAATAGAATAGAATAGAATAGAATAGAATAGAATAGAATAGAATAGAATAGAATAGAATAGAATAGAATAGAATAGAATCTTTCCGATTAAATCTGGCTACCTGCAAGTCGTTTCTCCGCTGGATCAGAAGAGCAGGTTAGAAAGCAAAGCCCATCTTCCAAAGCTTGTCCCCTGCTTTAGGGTGGTGCTCACATTGGACCTGTTTACTTCCTCAACAGACGTTCTATCTTTCACAACAGAAGGATCAGTTAGCTGCCCTACAGATCCCACCTGAATCTGGCATTAATTATGGGTATCACAGGCCGTTGGTAAGAGATCCTTCAGTGGATTGTTTGAAAAAAGCTAGATCTCTTAACAGAGAATTCCTCTTTTCTAATCTCTCTTGCGTCCCTCAAAACAAAACATTGCAAGTTCCCCTAACTCATCTGTTGCCTGTTAACAGGAGTCTTGTCGCAATACTAGCAACGTTTGTCCACTGTGCAGAATTGTGTGTGGTTGTATAACTCTGTGTTGTTGTTTTTTCATAGCATGGCTTTTAGCCCACCTTGACTGGCGCTCAGCAGATGGAAAATAAGTAGCACACCTCCATGTTTTAACAATAACTCGCTTCTTAATCACTTTTAAATTGTATTTAAAATGATAAACCTAAGTATGTTTAAATTAGGGGTGAACAATTCCGCTGATCTCCTAAAGTTAATTTAAAAAGGGCATAACCTAATTGATAAAACCGTTCACTTAAACAGCAGCTTCCTTCCTTCCTTCCTTCCTGTCTTCAGTCAGTAACGTAAATGTCCTAAAACTCTAGCCTAAGCTGATTTAAACCGGGCTAATTATTTTCTAGGAAAAAAGCTTTTTATTTTGGCGTAGTAATAAAAACTCCACACCAAGAGGGGCGATCCCTGCCTCCAGGAAAAAAGCCAGCTTGCAGTGGATGGAGATGAAATAATAGGCGGAGAGTGAAAAAAAATAAAAATAAAACACAAAAGGTAACGTCACATTCGCGCTTAACAATACCAGCAAAACGTAGCTTGACTTACTTTTAAAATCTCGGGTTTTAAAAACGGCTGCTGGAATGGCTTACTGCTTTAAAAAACGTATCTTTGTGGCAGCTAATCTTCACCCAATGACTTTTGATTTTTTTAGTGGCCCTCTAACTTTATCACAGTCCCCCTCATTCCTCCCCATATAATAACATCTTAATCTGCTATGATTTCTCTCTCCTTCCCACCCCGTCTTTCGATTAAGACCAATGAAAAGATTGAAAGAATCGACCCGCAAAGTTTTGTTGCTTTCGCTAAGCCTCGGATGCTGTAACTCTCGGGACCCTACTAACATCCCATCGAATCCCTTTCTAAAAAAAAAAAAAGTTTATGAAATTTCGCAGGATGAGTATCTGTGACGCTGAAGGAACGCCCCCCCCGCCCCCAACTCCTGGTCTTTAGAGACCTGGAAGATACAGGAAATCCTTGATTTACGACTGGTCACCATTCCAAGTTACAACAGCTTCCCCAAAGCTACTTGGAATGGTGACCAGATTCAAAGTTCTGACAGTCACATTATCACATTTTGCGTGCTTGGTCAACAAGACTGCATTTCCAGCTATTTTGCAGCATCCCAGAATCATGTGGCCAAGACTTAACAATGTTTTTTGGGAGGTTTTTGCCAGAAGCTAGCTGGTTTCTAGCAAAAAACAAACAAACAAACACCCACATCCATTTCAGAAGACCTTTGCTTAACTACTATGGCATTTTAAAAAAGGTTATAAAATCGGTGACCACAACCATGACTTAACGATTGCAATTCTGGGCTCAGAGTTATGATCATAAATCTAGGACTACCTGTACTCCCTAAATGAAGCCTCTGGAACAATCTTGTGGCAGTGAGTTGGTCAGGAGTCTGCAAATTTGCAAAGAAGCCTTGTGGTTTATCCAGAGTCTTCTGCCCGTGGAGGGCTTCGCATCTTCAGAATGGAAACCCTGACAACAGGAAAGATCTTTGGTGGTCTCTGAGCTTGGTGCTTTTCTTGCAGACGTTTCATGACCCATTTAGGTAACATCAGCAGTGATAGAAGGGAGTGGGATTTGCAGGGAAGGAGGAGGAGGAGGACTGTGGGGTCCTTGGTGGTCTCTGAGCATGGTGGTTTTCTTGCAGACGTTTCATGACCCATTTAGGTAACATCAGCAGTGATAGAAGGGAGTGGGATTTGCAGAGAGGAGGAGGAGGAGGACTGTGGGGTCCTTGGTGGTCTCTGAGCTTGGTGGTTTTCTTGCAGACATTTCATGACCCAACTAGGGAACATCATCAGGGGAAGGAGAAGGAAGAGGAGGAGAAGGAGGACAACTATGGGGTCCTTGGTGCTCTCTGAGCTTGGTGGTTTCCTTGCAGATATTTCATTACCCAAACTAGCACTGATGATGCTACCTAGTTGGGTCATGAAACATTTGCAAGAAAACCACCAAGCTCAGAGAGCACCAAGGACCCTATGGTCCTCCTCCTCTCTGCAAACCTCACTCCCTTCTATCACTGAGGATGTTCCCTTGTAGGGTCACGAAGCGTCTGCAAGAAAACCACCAAGCTCAGAGCGTACCAAGGACCCCACAGTTATCAACCACCTCCTCCTCCTCCCTTCTAGCACTGATGATGTTCCCTAGTTGGGTCATGAAACATCTGCAAGAAAACCACCCAGATCAGAGAGCAGGTGGGACCCCACAATCTTCCTCCTCCTCCTTCTCCTCCCTTCTAGCACTGATGGTGCTACCTAGTCAGGTCATGAAACGTCTGCAAGAAAACCACCAAGCTCAGAGACCACCGAGAGGACCCCTCATTTCAACCCTGCGCTCCAAATATTCTCTCTTATGAACTACCCAAAGCAATTGTTTCTAGGTTGCATCAGAGAAATAATTTTAGACGCTCACCCACTTGACATATTCCTTAAACCCGTGGGAGCAAAGGACCCCTCGCTGCATGTTTGCTACCTTATTCACGAGAGCTCTTGAATAAGGGATAGTTGACCTTTCCCGGTCGAAAAGAAACCAGGGAAAATAAAAGATTGGGCAAATCTTCTTCTCTAAACAGGAAATAAACGTTGGTTTCCTCTTTAGATAATTAATGCTGATATAACATAAAACAACGGTTTACTGACGCAAACCAGATTCAAACCGTGGCCCGTCTGAATCCAATCAAATGCCTTGACCCTAATTAAACAAACTCGATTTGGTTTGCTATATTTCATTAAACAATAGGTGGAGCAGGCGAGGTTCTAATCTAATCTAATCATCATCTCCCACCTGGAGACTCTGCAGAGAGCGTGACACCTCCAGTTTTTAACCAGGATGGGATGACCTCCGTTTGTCCCACTACCTCTGAAGGACACCAGGTTGGGCTAAACCGCAGAATTCAGTGGCAGAGGAACCAGGCCAGCATCCTGGCTTGCAGAATGTGGGGAAAAGGATGAGAGGTCAGACTGGGAAGTTGGTTCAGCTGAGGATCAACCCAACTCAACGTATTTCAGGATCGGTGCAATTTCTAACTTAACTTCTGACTTTTTTTTTTTTTTTCAGAGAAAGGCTGCCAAAAGGACTTTGCAAATGCCCAACCAGACTCTGGAAGCTTCGGAAACAAACCCACTTCTGCAGAAGGACCCCAAACCCGGCTCCCAATAGCAGCAACACCAGATAAACCTCAATTCCTTCTCACGAAGGATCTCAAGTTCTTTGATCAACCCTACTTAATTGCAGACCATGTGGGGTGGAAAGGAAAGGGAGCAGATGGCTCCATTGGAAACGTAAGGACTGTGCTGTCTCAGAGGAAGGGAGTTGGAACTCCAGTCCCCAACAAGCAGCCGGCCTACTGCAGGTTGTTTTTGCTTATGCCAAGACCTGGAGAACCTCAAAAGCAACTTCTGAGTTGGAAGACTCCGATGGAGCACCCTTGGAGAGGCAAGCAAAGCCTCCAATCTTTTCCCATCCTTTCTGGATCTTTTCCAGCTTCTCGTCTCCAGAAAGTCCTTTGCTGCTTTGGGGATCTTCCATTGTCAGCCTTACCTAGGTAGACCAGACAGGTAACACGACCAGATGAGTTAATTCTGCTTTTTTTTGTAAGGCTACATCAACAGAATCTTGCAAGCCGGGAAGCACAATTCTCCTGCCGTGAGAAACTTGGGAGGACGCAGCTTCTGAGCGTCTCTCTCTCCACCCATTCAGCTGTGGGCTAAGCAGTCTCTTCTCTGACCATCCCCTTGGTCAGCGTCTCTGGGTCCTGTCTCGTAAGGCCATTCTCACATTCCCTTCACCTGTGTGGCTATTCACATAGCTGTTGTGTCTGCAAGAGATCTTTTAAATGTAGTCTGTTTCCCATTTTGACACAAGAGCTGTACCAATGGTCGTTCAATTCCGGTTCCGTGCACAGCACATGAAGACAAAATGAAATGAGAGCAAATTTGTGGATGCAGATGAGTTGTTCCTGACTGGTTTGGGCCTGGAAACGTATCTAATTTTTTTTTGCCGACAATCTATCACTATTTAGAAGCACCAGCACAATATCCAGCCAAACCAGCTGGAAATAGACATTGGGGAAGGTTTGTGTGTGTGTGTATATGTGTATGTGTGTGTCTTTGCACAAACATTTTCGCTGTGAACTTTTGAAACCAGCACATGAATCTCCTTCCAGGGAAGACTTTGGCACTCCCAAAGTTAATTCTGCTTTTTCCAGCAAGCACCTCCTCTTTAAAAGAAAAAGAAAAAAAGAGAAGCAAATAATATTATTCATCTTTTTAATAAACATAATAGAGACTAATACAAACTAAACTAGGAAAAGAAAAGTTTGGAAGGTGCAGAAAAAGAAAAGGAAAAGAAAAACAAGAGAAAGGTAACAAAGAGAATAATAATAATAATAAAAAAAATCAGCTTCCACCTTCATCGCACTGACCACAAGCTAATATAGTAATTTTTCATCCTCTTTGAAAATTGCAAATAAATTAACAACCTTTCTTCACTTGGACTGAGTTTTATCAATGCGCAAAAAAGCCCAGGAGCAGTTACCAGAAATCTCAAATAAATATAGGTAGTCCTCAACTTAACGACTGTCCTCACACTTACGTCTGTAGCAGCATCCCCAGTCATGTGATCAAAATTCACGCACTTGGCAACTGGCATATATGTCCAACAGTCGAGCATCCCAAGATCACAGCTTACGATTTTCCTATCTGCTTTCCTACAAGCAAATCAATGGGGCAAACTTAATGACCATTTGATTCGCTTAACGACTGCAGTTTCATTTAACAACATGGCAAATTGGTGGTACAAATTGGGTGTGACTCACTTAGCAACAAAGTGAGGTTCGTATCCTTGGATTAGTAATTCCACCATCCCTGCGTCAAGAATGTTTTTGTCTGCCACAAGCTCTAGTCTTGCGTTTCAGATATTTTATTCTAGCCACCAGTCCTTGGGAAGTCCAACTCTTATTTTTACAAGAGAGAAAATATCCTAGTTTAACTGCTAGGTTTACTGCATAGTTTACTGCAACCCTAAATTGCATTAACAAAGGGATTCAATCAAGATCGCATCAGGGACAAATACCACTCTATAAAGCCTTACCTAGAATACTGCAACCAGTTTTGGTCACCACACTATAAAAAACATGTTGAGACTCTAGAAAGAGTGCAGAGAAGAGCAACAAAGATGATCAGGGGACTGGAGGCTAAAACATATAAGGAACGGTTGCTGGAATTGGGTATGTCTAGTTTAACGAAGAGAAGGACGAGGGGGACAGGATAGCAGTGTTCTAATATCTCAGGGGCTGCCGCAAAGAAGAGGGTGTCAAGCTATTCTCCAAAGCACCTGAAGGCAGGACAAGAAGCAACGGATGGAAACTAACCAAGGAGAGAAGCAACCTAGAACTAAGGAGAAACTTCCTGACAGTCAGAACAATTAATCAGTGGAACAGAAGTTGCCTTCAGATGTTGTGGGAGCTTCATCACTGGAAGCTTTCAAGAAGAGACTGGACTGCCATCTGCCAGAAATGGTGTAGGGTGTTCTGCTTGGGCAGGGGGTTAGACTAGATGACCTATACGGTCCCTTCCAACTCTCTTACTCTGAGCTTTTGATGCAGGTCTCCATATGTCATGTGGCCACGAGGTGGAGGTATTGCATTGTCATTTTACATTTCAATTTAGTGCACAAGCAGATATAAAAGGGAATTATTCTGGGTTAGGAAAAATCCAGCCTCTTCTATGGGATAAAGTGGGATACCTTGATCCAAGGACCACACAGTCACAATTGTGTCAGGTGGTGGAGGCCCTGTTCTCCGAGCTCAGCCTCTCAATAAGGCATGATTAAACATTAAACCCAATTTACTGGGTCAAGCACAACTCTTTTCAATGGACAGAAGAGACAGACAGTGGCAAATAGCTCCATCAGGCTCTGCTCTGCTCTGGTAATTAGGATCTCATAATAAATTAATTCCTGGACATCTCAGCCTTGAAGGAGAGTGTGCCCACCGCAGTGTCAAAATCACAAGCCCCTTTAGGAGACAATCGGAGTTACTCTGATCATCATCTCTGCCCCTAAATGCGCATCTTCTTGGAGAGGTTAAAAGCTTGAGGACCAGAGAGTGGTTTGAATCCATCAGGGGACTACAGAGTCTCTAGCCGTGGTGAAGAGCCCTGGAGACAACCTAGAGAATAAGGGAGGTCAATGTTCCAAAGCTTACGTAGAACCATTAAGACCTAATTTCCACTGTACATTGAGCATATTTATCGTTAGAGAAGCTTTTAGGGAAATGCCTGTGTCTCCAGCAATGCTGGAGGCTTAATTGCATTAGCATTGAGCTGTCTCAGCTTTACAACATGAGACCGGCTTTCCAGGGGGATCTGGGTTAAGAATAATGTGCTTGAGAAGGACTTGGCTTTCAGCACTGGGGTGGAGAAGGCCACTCATGTGCCCTCTGAGAGTTGTGGAGTCCAGAGCTGATAAAAGAACAGAATTAGAAGGGACATTGAAGGTCTTCTACTCCAACCACCAGCTCAAGGACAAGACCCTAGACCAAGGGTAGGCCACCTTGGCTCTTTTATGACTGGTGGACTTCAACTCCCAGAATTCCTGAGCCAGCCACGCTGAAGGGACAGGGAGAGGTTTCCAAGCTGAGCCAGGCTGGCTCAGGAATTCTGGGAGTTGAAGTCCACCAGTCATTAAGGGGCCATAGTTCCCCCATGCTGGCTCAGGAATTCTGGGAGTTGAAATCCACAAGTCATGAAGGGGACAAAGTTTTCACCATGCTGGCTCAGGAATTCTGGGAGTTGAAGTCCACGAGTCAGAAAGCGGCCTAGGCTTAGACCTGGGGTAGGCGACCTTGCCCTTTTTAGGACTGGTGGACTTCAACTCCCAGAATTCCTGAGCCAGCCATGCTGAGGGGAAAGGGAGAGGTTTCCAAGCTGAGCCATGCTGGCTCAGGAATTCTGGGAGTTGAAGTCCACCAGTCATAAAAGAGCCAAAATTGCCTACCCCTGTCCTATGCCATCCCGGATAAATGGCTGTCCAGTCTCTTCTTGAAAACCTCCAGTGATGGAGCATCCACAATTTCTGAAGGCAAGCTGTTCCACTGGTTAATTGCTCTCGCTGTCAGAAGATTTCTCCGTAGTTCTAGGTTGGTTCTCGATTAGTTTCCATCCGTTGCTTTTTGTCCTGCCATAGCTGCTTTGGAGAACAGAACAGAATAATGGAGTTGGAAGGGACCTTGGAGGTCATCTAGTCCAACCCCCTGCTCAGGCAGGAAACCCTATACCATTCCAGACAGATGGTTGTTCAATCTGTTCTCGAAAGCCTCCAGTGATGAAGCACACACAAGTTCTGTTCCACTGATCAATTGTTCTAACTGTCATGAAATTCCTCCTAAGTTCTAGATTGCTTCTCTCCTTGATTGGTTTCCATCCGTTGCTTCTTCCATATAATGGAACTGGAAAAGGTGCAAAAAAGGGCAACAAGAATGATCATGGAAATGGAGCGCCTCCCTTATGAAACCAGATTGCAACGCCTTGGTCTCTTCAGCCTTGAAAGACGGCGTTTAAGGGGTGACTTGATCGAGGTGTATAAAATCATGCATGGGATAGAAAAGGTGGATGGAGAAAAATTCTTTTCTCTATCACACAATACCAGGACAAGGGGGCACTCCCTAAAGCTCATAGCTAAGAAAGTGAGGACAAATAAAGGGAAATATTTCTTCACCCAGAGGGTCGTTGATTTATGGAATTCACTTCCTGAAGGGGTCGTGACAGCTGTCAGCCTTGACAGCTTCAAGGCAGGGCTAGATAGATTCATGGATGCCAAGTGTATCGGTGGTTATTAAAACAGATGTCCATGTGCCGCCTCTATGTTGGTTGAGGCAGGCAGGATTCCCTTGAGTACCATTTGTTGGGGGTCAAGGGAAAGGGAGGGTTTTGCCTTCTCTTTCTGCTCAAGATCCCCATGTACATTTGGTGGGCCACTGTGTGACACAGAATGCTGGACTCGATGGGCTTTGGCCTGATTCAGCAGGGCTCTTCTTATGTTCTTATGTTCTTATGTTCTTGTCCTGCCTGCAGGCGCTTTGGAGAATAGCTTGACTCCCTCTTCTTTGGGGCAGCCCCTCAAATACTGGAATATTGCTACCGGTATCATATCCTTTGAGAACAAGTCGTGTCAAGGAGACGGGTCCTCTGCTAATTCTGACAATAATTTTGGCCCGGTGGTCTAATGCTATTATTTATTCTGTTCTAATGCTATAGTTTTATTCTATTTCACTAAAAGGAGGTCAAAGCTTTTCTTTCGTTTTCCCCCTCTACTCTTCTTTTCCCCCCTCTTTCCCTTCCCCATTTTCTTACTGTTTTCATTTTCATTTGTATTTTATACTTCGATAAGCTGAAAGAATATTATAAAAGAAAAAAGAATACAAAATCTTTTTACCAGCTAGGAATGATATGTCCAAATCACAGGACAAGAAGCAACGGATGGAAACTCAGCAAGGAGAGAAGCAACCTAGAACTAAGGAGAAACTTCCTGACAGTCAGAACAATTAACCAGTGGAACCACCTGCCTCCAGAAGCGGTGAATGCTCCAACACTGGAAGTCTTTAAGAAGAGACTGGACAGCCATTTGTCTGAAATGATATAGGGTTTCCTGCCTGAGCAGGGGGTTGGACTCGATGACCTCCAAAGTCCCTTTCAACTTTATTATTATTGTTGTTGTTGAAAACAAGGAAGTCCAGTTTTTCTCCTCAAAAAACACCTTTGGGATGTCCAGGCCTATATATTTTGGGGTTGACATGGTCAGATATCCCCAAGAACAGAGACTTCCTACAGGTTTCATCCCAGCTATTGTAGGGTTTCCTGCCTGAGCAGGGGGTTGGACTAGATGACCTCCAAGGTCACTTCCAACTTTTTTTATTTATTATTATTATTATTATACACTGTCAGCTCCAGAGTGCCATTCCATTCATTCTGCGGCACTGGCACACAGCCCTGCTGTGTTTTCACACCAGCCTACACCAGACACAATGAGATGCAACAAAGGGAGTAGGTTTACTAAGCGATGGCTTTCAAAGGTTAGATCACTTTGGGACAATTAAGGAGGGGTGGGAGAATGCGATGGAGAGGACAGGAAGACCTTTGGCAGAGTGGCATTTCCTGAAAATGGCATTTTGTGTTTGCTAAGTTCGTTTGCAAATTGCAAGGCAGCAATTAACCGCCCGGCTGGATGCACTTGGAAGAGGGAGGAAAAAAAACGGAGGCCACAGGATCCTTGATCAATAAGACGCATTTCAAATTTGGGCAAGCGAAAGTACACACGGTCTCAACGCTGAAGTAACTAAATCTCCCCCTTTTTGTGTGGCTTTGTGTACACACAGGTCAGTCTGCTGTACAGGTTGACCTTGACTTACAACAGGTCATTTAGTGACTGTTCAAAAGTGAGAATGGTGCTGAAAAATGTGACTTACAACCATTTTTCACCCTTAGGATAGAATAGAGCTGGAAAGGACCTTGGAGGTCTTCTAGATCAAGCAGGAGAACACGTACCATCTCAGACAAGTGACTGTCTAGCCTCTTCATAAAAACCTCCAGCGATGGAGCACCCACGATTTCTGGAGGCAAAGCTGTTCCACTGGTTAATCATCCTCACTGTCAGGAGATTATTATTATTATTATTATTATTATTATTATTATTTATTTAATTTCTATGCCGCCCTATTCCAAAGAACTCAGGGCGGCTCACAGCATGATAGAAATTACAATAAATGTTTCCTTATTTCCAGGTTGCTTCTCTCTTTGGTCAGTTTCCAACCATTGTTTCTTGTCCTGCCTTCTGATGCCTTGGAGAATAATTTGACCCCCCTCTTCTTTGTGGCAGCCCCTCAGATGCTGGAAGACTGCTATCATGTCACCAATAGAATAGAATAGAATAGAATAGAATAGAATAGAATAGAATAGAATAGAATAGAATAGAATAGAATAGAATAGAATAGAATAATGGAGTGGAATGGAATAGAATAGAATAGAATAGAATAGAATAGAATAGAATAGAATAGAATAGAATAGAATAGAATAGAATAGAATAGAATAGAATAGAATAGAATAATGGAATAGAATAGAATAATGGAGTGGAATAGAATAGAATAGAATAGAATAGAATAGAATAGAATAGAATAGAATAGAATAGAATAGAATAATGGAGTGGAATGGAATAGAATAGAATAGAATAGAATAGAATAGAATAGAATAGAATAGAATAGAATAGAATAGAATAGAATAGAATAATGGAGTGGAATGGAATAGAATAGAATAGAATAGAATAGAATAGAATAGAATAGAATAGAATAATGGAGTGGAATAGAATAGAATAGAATAGAATAGAATAGAATAGAATAGAATAGAATAGAATAGAATAGAATAGAATAATGGAGTGGAATGGAATAGAATAGAATAATGGAGTGGAATGGAATAGAATAGAATAGAATAGAATAGAATAGAATAGAATAGAATAGAATAGAATAGAATAGAATAGAATAATGGAGTGGAATAGAATAGAATAGAATAGAATAGAATAGAATAGAATAGAATAGAATAGAATAGAATAGAATAGAATAGAATAGAATAATGGAATGGAATAGAATAGAATAGAATAGAATAGAATAGAATAGAATAGAATAGAATAGAATAGAATAGAATAGAATAGAATAGAGCTGGAAGGGACCTTGGAGGTCTTCTAGTCCAGCCCCCCCCCAAGCAGGAGAACCTATGCCATCTCAGACAAGTGACTGTCTAGCCTCCTCTTAAAAACCTCCAGTGATGGAGCGCCTATTTCTTCTTTTCTTTAGCCTAGCCAGACCATGACCATTGCAACATCCCCGTGATCATGTGATCAAAAATCCAGATGCTTGGCAACTGGCTCATATTTATGACGGTTGGCAGTGTCCCCTTTTGCGACCTTCCAACAAGCAAAGGCGGTAGGGAACCCTGATTAAGTTAAGCCTATTAATAACTTAGCAACTTGCTGCGGTTCGTTTAACAACTGCGGCAAGAAAGATTGTAAAAAAAAAAGGGGGGGGCAAACTCGGTGAACAAATGTCTCACTTAGCGACGAAACTTTTGGGCTTCCCTCGTGGCCGTCAGCCTGGGAAGTTCAAACCGGAAGCTTTTGTCCTTGGACCGTGCAGAAATGGATAGACTTACACTGAAGATGAAAGAAAAGCAAGACACGGAATGTCTCCAAGTAGGGGGTGTATTTTATCAACGGCTGGAAAAACGTTATATATTCAAGATGGTCAGTATTTAATATTTATTTGCTACGTATATGTAGGGATGTGGGTCTATACATACGTTGTTCTTAGTATGTTTAGTATGTTTAGGTGTGCGTCATGTATGTGTTTCACTTTGAGAGCGGGCCACTAAATTTCATTTTTGATGTGTGCCGTTTGTGCCCACAGTGAAAAATGACAATAAAGGTCATCGTATCTTAATATGTGTTGTTAAATAAAACAAAACACGTCCACTTACGAATTTTAAACTCAAAAAAACTAACAAAATGTTATTTCAAGATAAAAAAAAAAGAGCTTGGTTCTTCAACGCTTGTTAGGTTGGCCTTTTAAAAGCTTACGCAAAGCAGAACCGGCCGTTTCCCTTCAGTGCTGGCTCCCTTTGACCCATCCCCACCCCACCCTGCACCGTGGTAGGACCTTGTTACAGGAACATAATGTTCCGTCGTTAATCGCTGGGATGATGACATCCCCAGTGATGTGGGGTTAAAGAGAAAATTCACTCCTGCAGCAAGAGAGATTAAAAAGAAGGTGGGGGGGAGACACCTTTCTTGGGAACAGCTGATGTGGACGATGAGGTTTTGAAGCGAGCGGGCACAGGGTGTCCTGCCAGCAGGCTATTTCTTTTTGATCACCCACCAAGACACCGCTTAGGACCGCTTAGGAAATTGTGAATTATGCAAACTGGATTGCTTGCAGCCAACTACACACCTCTCCTCTCCCCACCCCCTCGCCCCCAATCTCTATTGGCAACCACCCAGTGGTGGGATTCAGCCGGTTTGCACCACTTTGGAAGAACCGGTAGCTAATTTTTTGTTGCCCAAGCCCAGAATGGACTTCTGGAATCGGTATCCACTCAGAGAACCAGTTATTCACCTATTTGAATCCCACCACTGTAGATAGATAGATAGATAGATAGATAGATAGATAGATAGATAGATAGATAGATAGATAGATAGATAGATAGATAGATAGATAGATAGATAGATAGATAGATAGATAGATAGATAGATAGATAGATAGATAGGCAGGCAGGCAGGCAGGCAGGCAGGCAGGCAGGCAGGCAGGCAGGCAGGCTTCTGAATCCAAATGCACAGTTTCTTTATCATTTATTCTTACCTTGCTTTTCCTCTAGGCCCCAAGGGGTCTTCAAACTTGGCCCTTTTACCACTTGTGGACTTCAACGTCCAGAATTCCTCAGCCAGGCACTCTGGCTTGTGGACTTCAGCTCCCAGAATTCCTCAGCCAGCGTGCCTGGCTGAGGAATTCTGGGCGTTGAAGTCCACAAGTCGTAAAAGGGCCGAGTTGGAAGACCCCTACTCTAGGCTAATTGGGGTGGTGGTGGTGGTGTTTTCTTTCATTATGTAAAAAGAAAAAAAAGGCATGAAATATGACAAGTAGCCGAACAATACCCCACACTTTTTCTAACCCTGTGTTCCAGTCCTAGTGATAGTACCTCTGGCTCTGATGCTCGCCCATTGTAAATTCCTGCCTCCTACTCCTCGTACAGATCACAGGCGCTTTACTCCGTCTGCTATTACACAGCAAAGCTTTCTCCGGCACGCAGACTCCTTCGGAGGAAAACCCAAGCATTTGCTGACTTTGCCCTGAGAGAAGGTGAACCACAGCTTGGCTGGAAAAGCTGAGGTCTCTGCCAGAACAGCGAAGAGTCTGAGCATCATCGGGAGAAGATGACTTTGAAACCAACCAACCAACCAACCAACAAACGGGGATGTTGGTCAAGGCATTAATTATTGACCTGACCTTCAAGGGATGGAAGGCCGCAAGCAGGAGCCGGGCTACTAAATGATAGTCCTCTTTTTTATGAGGTTGGTTTGGTCAGGGTGACTCAGTCGCAGCAGCCATGGGAACACCGGAACATGCTGGCGAGCTGGATGGTGGATTTCAGATGCATCAGCGTTCACAAGGATGCAAGTTAATGCCTTTGGATAATGGAATGACAGAGCCAGAAGGGAGCTTGGAGGTCTTCTAGTCCAGCCTCCTGCTCAAGCAGGAGATCCTATCCCATTTCAGACAAATGCTCGTCTAACCTCTTCTTAAAAACCTCCAGTGATGAAGCCTCTACAGCTTCTGAAGGCAAAGCTGTTCCACTGGTTAATTGTCCTCACTGTCAGGAAGTTTCTCCTTAAATCCAGGTTGCTTCTCTCCTTAATTAGTTTTCAATCCTTGGTTTCTTGTCTTGCCTTCTGGTGCTTTGGAGAATAGCTTGACTCCCTCTTCTTTGGGGCAGCCCCTCAAATCCTGGAAGACCTCTTGTTCAGATGTCCTCCAAATGGAGAGCCAGCATCTCTGAACATCATCTCTGCTAACTTGTTCTTCTTCTGCTGTGCTCCTAAAAGACACAACATCTCTGAAGGTCACCTGTCCTACGGATTTGCTAGCTCGGTCATTCTTGCTCAGATGTTCTCCAGAGATGACGGAGATCACGTTGTCAAGATGAGCCAGAATGATTGACCTGTCCTATTTCAAGACAGTTAGGGGAAAGGTGATGGCTGTAATCATGGCGTTCAGCAGGTTCCCTTCTTGTGCTAAGCCAGTGTTTGTTAATCATGGCTTAGAAGCAGGGAATTGAAGACCACAGATCTTGAGGTGGAGGGAGATTGGGCAAGAGGGGAGGGAGGTTTTAAATTGGGCTGATGAAAGAGAGAAATAAGGATGGATTGGTTATAAAGATGCAATTCGATATTAGCCTTATTAGAGAAATAGCTAGCCCTCGGCTTTTAATTTAACGACTGCTGGAAGATACTGGAGGCACAAAGATACATCGAGGCAAACACCACATTGCATGCTGTGAGGAACCTGTGAGTAAGGGATATTGTAATACGGTATCATTGCTCTCCTGCACTCTGTGGCCTGACTCATCCCTTTAGAGAAAGAGAGATGCTACATTTGTGTAGATTGGCTAATTGCAGAGATTTACAGGGTATTTCGGTTGATAGATGATAGATAATAGAGTTGGAAGGGACCTTGGAGGTCATCTAGTCCAACCCCTGCTCAGGCATATTATTAATAAAAATAATAATAAAAATAATAATAGGAAGAAGACAATTGCCCAGAAATGCCAAGCATTCGGGTACACACACACACACACACACACACACTTTTTTAAAAGGCAACAGATGACAACCACTTAAAAAAAATGAGTTTGCAAATCGATCGATTAAAAAAACTTAGCCAGCAAAAAAAAAAAAATGCACAAATTTGGGTCATCTGCTGGGAAACGAGAACCCTCCCCCTTTAACGTGTGACTTCTTTTTCTGCTTGAACCGACTTCAACCTTGACAAACCACTTCTGAGTTTATAAGAAAAAAAAGAGAGAGAGAAAAAACGAGCCTGGAACTGTGAAACCACCAGACTCTGAAGGCTTCTCAAAGGAGACGGTGCAAATGTTGATGTGGAGGAGGATGCGAAACGGAAGAAAGAGTGAGCTGAGCCAAAAAAGCATCTTTTTTTTACAGAGCTGTGAAAAGCACCTCTGAAAAAGGAAAGTTAACTGTTTTCTTACAGACGTTTCTTGACCCAACTAGGTAAGATCAACAGTTCTAGAAGGGAGGAGGAAGGAAGGAAGGAAGGAAGGAAGGAAGGAAGGAAGGAAGGAAGGAGGAGGAGGAGGAGGAGGAGAGAAGAAGAAGAAGAAGAAGAAGAAGAAGAAGAAGAAGAAGAGAGGAGGAGGAAGAATAAAAAAAGAAGAGGAGGAGGAGGAGGAAGAAGAGGAGGAGAAGGAAGAAGAAGGAGAAGGAGGAGGAGGAGGAGGAGGAGGAGGAGAAGAAGAAGAAGAAGAAGAAGAAGAAGAAGAAGAAGAAGAAGAAGAAGAAGAAGAAGAAGAAGAAGAAGAAGAAGAAGAAGAAGAAGAAGAAGAAGAAGAAGAAGAAGAAGAAGAAGAAGAAGAAGAAGAAAAGAAGACAAGACTGTGAGGTCCCTGGTGCTCTCTGAGCTTTGTGGTTTCCTTGCAGATGTTTCATGACAAAACTAGGTGACACTATCAGTGCTAGAAGGGAGGAGGAGGAGGAGGGAGTAAGAGGAGGAGGAGGAGGACTGCGGGTTCCTAGGTGACCCAACTAGTGACATCATCAGTGCTAGAAGGGAGGAAGAGGAGGAGGAGGAGGAGGAAGACTGTGGTGTCCTTGGTGCTCTCTGAGCTTTGTGGTTTCCTTGCAGATGTTTCTTGACCCAACTAGGCAACATCATCAGTGCTAGAAGGGAGTGGGCTTTGCTCTCTGTTCATATACAAGTGGCTTCCCTATCAGTCTTGGGGGGGGGTTCTTGCTGGTTCCTTGATGAGGCCCTTTACTGTTTGATTGTTGGTCTAATATTGATCTTGGTGTTCATCTCTGCTTATCTCAGTGTTGAGTGTGGCAAGGAGGTGTTGTAGTCTTTTAGTTACCAACACTGACAGGGCAAGCTGCTGGTAAATAAACAGGTGACAAACCACACTCCCTTTCAGCACTGATGATGTTACCTAGTTGGGTCATGAAACATCTGGAAGCAAGCTCAGAGAGCACCAAGGACCCCACAGTTCTCCTCCTCCTCTTCCTCTTCCTCCTCCTCCTCTTCTTCTCCTTCTTCTTCCTCCTCCTCCTCCTAGCACTGATGATGTTATCTAGTTGGGTCATGAAACGTCTGGAAGATAACCAACAAGCTCAGAGAGCACCAAGGACCCCACAGCTCTCCTCCTCCTCCTCTTCCTCTTCTTCTTCTTCTTCTTCTTCTTCTTCTTCTTCTTCTTCTTCTTCTTCTTCTTCTTCTTCTTCTTCTTCTTCTTCTTCTTCTTCTCAGAGAGCACCAAGGACCCCACAGTTCTCCTCCTCCTCCTCCTCCTCCTCCTCCTCCTCCTCTCCTCCTCCTCCTTCTCAAACTACACTTTCTTGTAGCACTGATAGTATTACCTAGTTGGGTCATGAAACGTCTGCAAGAAAACACCAAGCTCAGAGATCACCAAGGATGCCACAGTCGTCGTCATCGTCCTCCTCCTCTTCCTCCTCCTCCTCCTCCTCCTCCCTTCCTGCCCTCAAACCGCCCTCCCTTCTAGCACTGATGATGTTACCTACTCTGGTGATGAAATGTCTGCAAGAAAACCACCAAGCTCAGAGATCACCAAGGATGCCACAGTCTTTTTTTTCCTCCTCCTCCTCCTCCTCCTCCTCCTCCTCCTCCTCCTCCTCCTCCTCCTCCTCCTCCTCCTCCTTCTCCTCCTCCTCTCTACAAATCCCACTCCCTTCTAGCACTGATGTTATGACCTAGTTGGGTCAAGCTCCAGTTACAAACACCCTCTTCTACCGGTACCCTTGTCCAACTTGGCAAGCCCCATGCTTCCCAGCCAGCTTCTGAAGAAACATCTCCACTCTTTCGCTTGGGTTTGTGACGCCCCTGCCTAGGCGAACCAAAGAGCAGACTGATCCCTACGCCTTGAGACCCAGGCCCCTCTGACATTCTCCACCTTAAAACCCAAACCAACATGTCTCAGCAGCATGAACAGGAGGGGTTTCATTATCACTATTTCCTGGCTTTATCAACTTGTTTTATTTTTATTTTTTTATTTTTATTTGTGCAGCAGAGCACAGCCAGGCAACTCCTGGCTTTTGCAAGGTGCTTGGGAAAGATTAAAGCAAATCTTGGCTGACCGACAGGGCCACATTCTCTGTTTTTCCAGATGGTTTGGCCATCTTCTGTGTTAAGAGTGGGGCGGGGTGGGGTGGGGGTGGGGAGATCTTATTAGCAAAACCCAGCCTCTCTCGGAGGGTTTGAGAAAGGCGAATCAACACATAAGGGCTGGGAGGAATTTGTGTGCCTGTGTGTTTGTGGCCCTTCTGAGTTCAAACCAGAAGGTAGGAAAGGAAGATTGGACGAATGAATCTGGGTTAAACAGATGAGTCCAGATTTCAAACGGCAGGGTGGTCTTCTCCTCTGTCTTTTGTTGTTGTTGTTATTGTTGAAGATGATAGAATAGAATAGAATAGAATAGAATAGAATAGAATAGAATAGAATAGAATAGAATAGAATAGAATAGAATAGAATAGAAGATGGGATGGATGGAATAGAATAGAATAGAATAGAATAGAATAGAATAGAATAGAATAGAATAGAATAGAATAGAATAGAATAGAATAGAATAGAAGATGGGATGGATGGAATAGAATAGAATAGAATAGAATAGAATAGAATAGAATAGAATAGAATAGAATAGAATAGAATAGAATAGAAGATGGGATGGATGGAATAGAATAGAATAGAATAGAATAGAATAGAATAGAATAGAATAGAATAGAATAGAATAGAATAGAATAGAATAGAATAGAATATGGGATGGATGGGATGTAATAGAATAGAATAGAATAGAATAGAATAGAATAGAATAGAATAGAATAGAATAGAATAGAATAGAATAGAATAGAATAGAATAGAATAGAATAGAATAGAAGATGGGATGGAATAGAATAGAATAGAATAGAATAGAATAGAATAGAATAGAATAGAATAGAATAGAATAGAATAGAATAGAATAGAATAGAATAGAATAGAATAGAAGATGGGATGGATGGAATAGAATAGAATAGAATAGAATAGAATAGAATAGAATAGAATAGAATAGAATAGAATAGAATAGAATAGAATAGAATAGAATAGAATAGAAGATGGGATGGATGGGATGTAATAGAATAGAATAGAATAGAATAGAATAGAATAGAATAGAATAGAAGATGGGATGGAATAGAATAGAATAGAATAGAATAGAATAGAATAGAATAGAATAGAATAGAATAGAATAGAATAGAATAGAATAGAATGTGGGATGGATGGGATATAATAGAATAGAATAGAATAGAATAGAATAGAATAGAATAGAATAGAATAGAATATAGAATATAGAATATAGAATATAGAATATAGAATATAGAATAGAATAGAATAGAATAGAATAGAATAGATGGATTGTTAAATAGAATAGAACCGTGGTGGTGAATCTATGGCAGGGTGCCAGAGGCGGCACTCAGAGCCCTCTCTGTGGGCACGCGTGCCGTCGCCCCAGTCCTAGGCCTTCAGCTGGGATTTATAAACCCTTTTTGATTTTGGCCTCCGCCGCCGTGTGCAAAACAAAGAAAGGTTCAATCAGTCAATTTCAACTTCTCGCGGGGAAAAAAAAGATTTTGCAAAGTTGGAATTGATTGATTTAACTTTTTAGTCCCACCCAGTCTGCCGTTACCACCACAGCCACGCCCAGCCAATGGGCCACACCCACCCAATGGGCCACTCCTACCCAATGGCCACACCCACCTGGCACTCGCGATGCACAAGTGGGTTTTGGGTTGCAGTTTGGGCACTCGGTCTCTAAAAGGTTCGCCATCAATGGAATAGAATGGAATGGAATAGAATAGAATAGAATGGAATAGAATAGAATAGAATAGAATAGAATAGAATAGAATAGAATAGAATAGAATAGAATAGAATAGAATAGAAAATATAGAATAGAATAGAATAGAATAGAATAGAATAGAATTCTTATCTTCTTGATAAGATAAGATAAGATAAGATAAGATAAGATAAGATAAGATAAGATAAGATAAGATAAGATAAGATAAGATAAGATAAGATAAGATAAGATAAGATAAGATAAGATAAGATAAAAGATAAGATAAGATAAGATAACCTTTATTGTCATTTTCTTACTGTGGGCACACTGGCACATGTTAAAAATGAAATTCTGTTGCCTGCTCTCAAACATGTCCACCGACATAACACACATATAAACATGCTATATACATGCCTACATACATACTTCTGCCAAGGCCTGTTAATTGGGGGCAAAGGGGCGGGGGGAGGAGCTAATTGCAAACCTGCTTTGAAGACAGATGGATGTGTAAACTCAAGATTAGGTGGGGAATGCAAAGCATCTGAGGACTTCTTGGATCTTGGACAACTTACACACACATTCTTCCCCCCAGCTCTGGTCAGCAACACTTGGAATACCCTCTTAGGAATGTGGACTTTCTCCCCACTAGTTGGCCCTTGATTTGTGTGCCAAATTTGATCTCAATAGCTATCAGGTTTCTTCACATTGTCCCCGCCCTCAACCTCAGCTGTTCTCCTGGCTTCCTGGATAGAATCAAGACCTCATGAAGTGTTAATACCACTTTATACTGCCTTTGGAATATTGCATCCAGTTTTGGTGGCCCTGATGTGCATAGAAGAGCAACAAAGAGGATTAGGGGACTGGAGGCTAAATCATGTAAAGAACGGTTGCTGGAATTGAATTAGAATCGGAATAGAGCTGGAAGGGATCTTGGAGGTCCTCTAGTCCAGCCCCCTGCTCCAGCAGGAGACCCCATATAATTTCAGACAAGTGGCTGTCCAGTCTCTTCTTAAAAACCTTGAGTGAGGAAGCACCCACAATGTCTGAAGGCAAAGCTTGGAGGTCCTCTAGTCCAACCCCCTGCTCAGGCAGGAAACCCTATACCATTTTGGACAAATGGCTGTCCAGTCTCTTCTTAAAAACTTCCAGGATTGGAGCATTCATCACTTCTGGAGGCAAGGAGTTCCACTGGTTGATTGTCCTCACTGTCAGGAAGTTTCTCCTTAATTCCAGGTTGCTTCTCTCTTTGATCAGTTTCCAACCATCATTTCTTGTCCTGCCTTCAGGTGCTTTGGAGAATAGCTTGACTCCCTCTTCTTTGGGGCAGCCCTTCAAATACTGGAATATTGCTACCTATCATGTCTCCCCCCCCAATCTCTAGACTGGCCATTCTCAAATCCTGCAACCGTTCTTCATAATGTTTTATAATTGGGTATAGCATAGACTCCCACAGGGCTGCCAGAAACTTTGGGGGTCTTCTAATCCAGCCCCCTGCCCCAGGAGTCCTTATATCATCCTGGTCTAATGGTTTTCCAATCTTTTCTTGACAATCTCCAGGGATGGAGCCCCAGCTAAGCGTAAGCCTTATTAAGAAAACAGTGTACTAGTCAGTTATATTTTATTCTCTTTTCCTTCTTCAATCCCCAGAAAAGGATGTTTGCAAGTGTTGCTAGAGCAAGCAACACTCAGAGGATGTTAAGGCAGCCCCCCCTCCCCGTCCCTGTTGCATCATTTATGCTGGAATCCATCAATCCAAACATCACTGTCATTGATGAGAGAAGAAGGATGTTGGGTATGTCTAGTCTAGTGAAAAAAGGGACTGGGGGCGACATGATAGCAGACTTCCAGTATCTCAGGGGCTGCCCCAAAGAAGAGGGAGTCAAGCTATTCTCCAAAGCGCCTGAAGGCGGGACAAGAAGCAACGGATGGAAACTAACCAAGGAGAGAAGCAACCTAGAACTAAGGAGAAACTTCCTGACAGTGAGAACAATTAAACTGTGGAATGGTTTGCCTTCAGAAATTTGGCTACACTGGAGGTTTTTAAGAAGAGATTGGACAACCACTTGTCTCAAATGATAAGAGGATTTCAGGCCTGAGCATGGGGTTGGACTAGATGACCTCCAAGGTCCCTTCCAACTCTGTTATTCTGTCATTCTTTGGGTCGGAGTGACCGTCCGGAGGCGTCTTTGTTCCAAGTCAGATCCTTTTGTCTACCTGCAAAGAAATCCGTTGAAGTTCTTCCTTCTTTCATTTCAATAAGATCCCAGAAATCTGCAGCTGATCCTGCCGATCTAGGAATTCTGGCGGTTGTGATCCCACACACGCATCTGGTAGCCATCCCTTGGGAGAAAAGACGGTTCTAGATGACGTTGGTTTGGGCGTCCTGCAAAGCTGCGGTTTGTCGTTTTATTGAATTTGGCTCAGCGTTTACCAGCCATAAATCACATTATGGCTTTGTAGGATGTGTGAACCCCGTCTGGGCCTTACACAGCTATCCTGAGAGTTCTGCTTCTAGGAGCAATGTGAGATTTTAGCTGTTTCTTCCTTTTAACTGCCAGTGGGGGTTTGAACTGATTGGCTGGGAGCTCGGCTGTGTTCTGATTGGGTGGAGGTGTGTTCTGATTGGCTGTGCTCTGATTGGCTGGGGGAGTGTTCTATTTGGGTGGGGGCTTTGTTGTGCTCAGGTTAGTCTGATTTACAAGGGGATTAGAGATGGTGAACTGCATAGCTGTTTGGCTTCGCGTTCGTGGTCGTGCCTCATTTTCATGGTGGGTGTCAGTTTGTTTCGTGTATGGATTGGAGGGGTTTAAGGTGGCTAATGATGCAGCTGTGGTCTGGCTTCTGGTTTGTGGTCGTGCCTCCTCATCAGTGTGGGTTTGGGTTTGCTTTTTGCCTGGATGTGTGGTGGTGACATCTTGTGTGGTTTTTGTGAGTGTAGGTCTGGTGTCATTCCCTGTACTATGGACTCGTCTGTCAATAAGGGCAGGTTTCCAAATGGCTGGTAGGCGGGAGGCATCATCTCATTTGTTCATGCTGTGAGGGTGTTTTTCTATCTCGATGGCTTCTCTGATTATTCTGTTATTAAAGTGTTCAGTTTTGGCGATAGTTCTGGTCTTTTTGAAATCAATTTCATGTCCTGTGGCTTTAAGGTGTTGGACCAGGAAGAAGTTGGTTCTTCTTTTTTGACTGAGTTTTTGTGTTCTTCAATTCGTCATCTTCAGGCTGGTGCTTTCGGCTTCGTGCTTCTAGGAGCACGAAGCCGAAAGCACCAGCCTGAAGATGATGAATGAGACTTCGTCGAAACGTCGCTAAGACACTTCAAATTCTACGTGGGAGAAAACCCGAAAAACCAAAGACCTACATACAAACACCCGTGAAAACCTCAGAAAACAAATATATATATATATATATATATATATATATATATATTTACACCACAAAATAGGAGGAAAACATTTGGAAATGATGTCCAGAGAGAGAGAGGGGGAGATGTGACTAAAAGGTTTCAAAGCGTGTGCCATAAATAGAGAAAATGGACTTTCTCTTCCCTTTACGGATAAAGTCTTTTAGTGATGGACTGAAGGTGGGCAGAAAAATGGCACGGAGAACTTCCTGTGAGAAGATGGTGGAGGTGAACACCGGTTGAATGTCTTCTATAATAATAATAATGGTGATAAAGTTGGAAGGTACCTTGGAGGTCATCTAGTCCAACCCCCTGCTCAGGCAGGAAACCCTATACCATTTCGGACAAATGGCTGTCCAGTCTCTTCTTAAAAACTTCCAGTGTTGGAGCATTCACCGCTTCTGGAGGCACGTTGTTCCACTGGTTAATTGTTCTAACTGTCAGGAAGTTTCTCCTTAGTTCCATGTTGCTTCTCTCCTTGATGAATTTCCATCCATTGCCCTTCCTTCCTTCCTTCCTTCCTTCCTTCCTTCCTTCCTTCCTTCCTTCCTTCCTCCCTCCCTCCCTCCCTCCCTCCCTCTCTCCTTAGTTCTAGGTTGCTTCTCTCCTTGATGAGTTTCCATCCGTTGCTTCTTGTCCTGCCTTCAGGGGCTTTGGGGAATAGCTTGACTCCCTCTTCTTTGGGGCAGCCCCTGAGATATTGGAAGACTGCTATCGTGTCCCCCCTCGTCCTTCTCTTCGTTAAACGAGACATACCCAATTCCAGCAACCATTCCTTATATCTTTCAGCCTCTTGAGGAATGGCTTCACGTGTGATGGTTTTATGACTAGCTATGGGTGAAGTTGACCACATGGGACCTTCATCACCTTCATCAGACAATCCTGGCATTCTAGTTTCCAGAGAATAATTGTCAGAGGAAATGTAATAAACTAATGAAATGGGAACCCCAAAGTTGCTTTTTCAGGGGGCAATTGGACTTCCTTGTTTTTCTTTGAAGATGTTTCGCTTCTCATCCAAGAAGCTTCTTCAGCTCTGACTGGATGGTGGGGAGTGGAAGGACCATCACAGTCAGAGCTAAAGAAGCTTCATGGATGAGAAGTGAAACGTCTTCAAAGAAAAACAAGAAAGAACAACAAAGATGATTAGGAGACCGGAGGCTAAAACATATGAAGAACGGTTGCTGGAATTGGGCATGTCCAGTCTAATGAAGAGAAGGACGAGGGGTGACATGATAGCAGCCCCAAAGAAGAGGGAGTCAAGCTATTCTCCAAAGCGCCTGAAGGCAGGACAAGAAGCAACGGATGGAAACTCATCAAGGAGAAAAGCAACCTAGAACTAAGGAGAAACTTCCTGACAGTGAGAACAATTAACCAGTGGAACAACCTGCCTCCAGAAGCGGTGAATGCTCCAACACTGGAAGTTTTAAAGAAGAGACTGGACAGCCATTTGTCTGAAATGGTATAGGGTTTTCTGCCTGAGCAGGGGGTTGGACTAGATGACCTCCAAGATCCCTTCCAACATTATTATTATTATTATTATTATTATTATTATTATTATTATTATTATTATTATTATTATTATTATTATTATGACAAGGGGGACATGATAGCAGTCTTCCAATATCTCAGGGGCTGCCCCAAAGAAGAAGCAGTCAAGCTATTCTCCAAAGCGCCTGAAGGCAGGACAAGAAGCAACAGATGGAAACTAATCAAGGAGAGAAGCAGCCTAGAACTAAGGAGAAACTTCCTGACAGTGAGAACAATTAACCAGTGGAACTCCTTGCCTCCAGAAGTGATGAATGCTCCAATCCTGGAAGTTTTTAAGAAGAGACTGGACAGCCATTTGTCTGAAATGGTATAGGGTTTCCCAATGCCTGAGCAGGGGTTGAACTAGATGACCTCCAAGGTCCTATCCAACTTTACTACTACTACTACTACTACTACTACTACTACTACTACTACTACTACTACTATTATTATTATTACTATTATTATTATTATTATTATATAAAGTCCTGAAAAAAGCACCTTTGAGACAAGCATGACCTGGATTGACTGAGAATCTCCGTAGGCAAATGAAATGGGAAGTTTCTATTTGCTATACAAATAGTCCTCAACTTATGACCAACGTTACGAGCCCGACTTTTCTCGTTGTTAAGTGAGACATTTGGTTTTTTCTCCCATTTTACGGCCTTTCTTGCCACCCTTGTCTTTGCTTGTCCGAAGGTCGCAAAAGGGATCACTTGACCCCCCGGGACACTGCAACCGTCATAAATAGGAGTCTGATTTTCGCCGACACGACCATGGGGATGCTGCAACGGTCCTAAGCGTGCAAAAGTGCAAGTCGCTTTTTTTTCCAACGCCGTTGTGACTTTGAACAGTCAGTAAATGAGCTGTTTTTAAGTCGAGGACTGCCTGTGTTGGAATGATAATTTTTTTTTTAATTATTATTATTAAATTGGAACTTGAAACTTCTCATCTCTAATAGAGCAATCTTTCTTCCCTCTGGCCCGAGTGTTGATTTTTATGTTTGCGAGCTGGCGTGCGTTTCGTTTGATTCTTGTCTCCTCTTTCTTTTTTCGATTAATTGCTCAATTAGTATTTATCCACTGCTTAGCGGCTATTCTTTCTTATTCTTTCTTAATATTTTATTGATTCAGGGTTTGCAGACTGATTTTGTTTTTAACTCTCTGGCGAGTTGGAGCATTCTGGAGAGAGAGAGAGAGAGAGAGAGAGAGAGAGAGAGAGAGAGAGAGAGAGAGAGAGAGAGAGAGAGAGAGAGAGAGAGAGAAGATTAATTCACCAGCTTCTTAAGATTTATGAGCCTGTTTTAATTGTTACTGGAGGATTTTTTCCCCTCTTTTTTTTCTTTAATCTTCTGCTGATCTGCTGGCTTCCCCTTTCACCTCTCCAGCGATGAATCATTTCAGGGCTGGCATTTCGGGTTGTGATTCATAACGATGCTAAAAGGACATAAAAATGCAGCCAAAACTGAGACTCCGTGACGTGTGACTGTGTCTGTCTCTGTGTGTGTGTGTTTGTCTCTGTGTGTGTCTGTGTGTGTGTGTGTGTGAAACCTTTGGATGAAATGACAATGCAGCAGGGTATTTCAAGAAAGAAAAAGAAAAAAAAAGAGAAGCCCCTTGCAGAAATAAGGCTTTGTGTTTTTTTTCACCTGCTCAGACAAAACAACATGTTTGCACAATATCTGACCTGCTTATGAGGATCCAGAGTGACGCCATCTTAAATTATGGCTAAAAGCCTTATTTTAGTCAATTTAGTCTAATTGTGTTGGAAGGGACCTTGGAGGTCATCTAGTCCAACCCCCTGCTCAGGCAGGAGACCCTATACCATTTCAGACAAATGGCTGTCCAGTCTCTTCTTTAAAACTTCCAGTGTTGGAGCATTCACAGTTTCTGGAGGCAGGTTGTTCCACTGGTTAATTGTTCTGACTGTTAGGAAGTTTCTCCTTAGTTCTAATCTAGGTTGCTTCTCTCCTTGATGAGTATCCATCCATTGTCCGTCTTCCTTCCTTCCTTCCTTCCTTCCTTCCTTCCTTCCTTCCTTCCTTCCTTCCTTCCTTCCTTCCTTCCTTCCTTCCTTTTCCTTCCTTCCTTCCTTCCTTCCACCCTCCCTCCCTCCCTCCTTAGTTCCAGGTTGCTTCTCTCCTTGATGAGTTTCCATCCGTTGCTTCTTCTTCTGCCTTCAGGCGCCTTGGAGAATAGCTTGACTCCCTCTTCTTTGGGGCAGCCCCTGAGATACTGGAACACTGCTATCCTGTCCCCCCTCGTCCTTCTCTTCATTAAACTAGGACATACCCAATTCCATCAACCGTTCCTTCTGTGTTTTAGCCTCCAGTCCCCTAACGACTGCTCCTCGCACTTACGACCGTCGGAACATCCCCATAGTCAAAATTCAGATGCTTGGGCTGTGTTTGCCGCGGTCGCGTTATCCTGGGGTCACATCATCACCATTTGTGACCTTCACACCGGCTTCTGACAAACAATGCCAGTGGGGGGAAGCCGGATTCGCTTAATGACCTCGTGATTCACTTAACAACAGTGGCAAAAATAAAGGCACAAAATCAGGTGTGACTCACTCAAGAACCGCATTGCTTAGTAACAGAAATTCCCGTCACTGAAGATCGAATTCCACATCCTCTGGAAGATGGGATGGTTTTATCAGAATCTAGTAGTCAGAAGAGAGCTGGAAGGGACCTTGGCGGTAATGATGATGATGATGATGATGATGATGATGATGATGATGATGATGATGATGAAGTTGGAAGGGACCTTGGAGGTCATCTAGTCCCTGCTCAGGCAGGAAACCCTTTACCGTTTCGGACAAATGGCTGTCCAGTCTCTTCTTAAAACTTCCAGTGTTGGAGCATTCACCGCTTCTGGAGGCAAGGAGTTCCACTGGTTAATTGTCCCTCTAGTCCAGGCCCCCTGCTCAAGCAGGAGAAACCAGCATCAGGTTAGAAGGTGGAAAGAGGAACACGTCAACTGCTTCTGCAGCCTGTTGAGAAAACCACGATCTTTCATTAAACCCTTGAAGTAGGTGATTCACACCCACCCCGGAAAACAGAACTGGCTGTGAGTCACCACCTGTAGCATTCGCAGAAAGGAAGGTCAGCTTGCTGCGCGGTGTGTTGTGTGACACTGTGCGGAGTGTGCAGCAGAAGCAGGCTGACCCCAGCTTGATCAGGGTTTGGGCGTCGCCAGCTTGGAAAGAAGAGATTTGAGGAAGAGATGGGACAGTCATGGGATCAGGTTTCCTGCTCCACCACAATTCACTTCATGACCACGGGGAAAAAGCCATAAAATCGGACGTGACTCTCTTAACAACTTGCCTCGCTTAGGGACAGACATTCCAGTCTCGATTGTGGTCAACGGTAGCGTTTCTATAACGTTAGGGTTATCCCTGAGTGATTTTGGGGCTCGTATACATGTAGTCCTTGACTTTGTTTAGTGACTGTTCAAAGGAACTTGGACTGTTTTTCACACTTAACGACCACTGCAGCGTCGCTGCGGTCGCGGGATCAAAGGTCAGAGGCTTGGCAACTGGCATGTACTTACGACGGTTGCAGCATCCCAAAGTCACGTGACTCCCCCTTTGGCCAACTTCTGACCGGCAAAGTCCACGGGGAAGCCAGACGCACTTCAGAACGGGGTTTCCCCACTTAACAAGTGCGGCGATTCACTGAACAGGGGTGGCCAGCCGGGTTGAAATTCACTTAACGACGGTCTCGCTCCGCTTGACTGTGGCCGTAAGTCAAGGACTCGCCTGTAGCTCAGTGCGTCTTCGGTGGATTAACCAGCGCGGTTCCTAAGTCACCCCCCCCCAACAGATTAACCAGGATGGAAATTAACCAGGCTTAGCATGGTCCCAACGGATCAAGCTTGTGTCCTGCAGTTGATTCAAGGGTGGATCGGTTGCTTTCTTCTTCCCTCTCTCCTCCCTTGAGACGGGACCTGATCCTCTCCTCCTTCATCCTTGGCCCTTCTCCAAGGAGGAATCCATTTCAAAAGGTTGTGTTGAGGAAAGAAGAGGGGAAGCAACACTGGCTGGGCCCGAAATATTCCCCCTCGCAACAGCTGCTAGTCTTCATTTCCTTTTTCTAATGTTTTTTCGTCTCTGCTGAGTCAAATGTTTTGGGTCCTGGCCAAATCCTTTCGGCATGATCCAGAATACAAAACGTTTCTTTGGCTCTCCCTGGCGGCTTCTGCCGAGCGACGTTCAAGGGCACCAAGCCGGAGGAAGCCAGCGAGGAGGGAAAGGAGACCTTTCTCGGAAGATCAACGGCTGTCTGGCCTGCGTGCGAGGAGGGAGGCTCAGCCACCAGGTCTGGTCTGGTCTGGTTCTTGGGGGCTCCTCTGCCAGGGCTCGTAAAACCATCAGGCCATGAGCTGATGGGCTGCAGAGGAGAGACTGGACCTGCTGGAGGAACATGCACATCAATGGGCCTCTGCTGGATTTCCAGATGCCTTCAGGAGATAAAGAGGCTGCCCCTCCCTAGCAGGCAGCAAAAAAGGGGTGGGCAAACTCAGCTAGGAACAGGAAACGGCGGGCAGAGCAAACATGGGGGGTCACCCGCCATTTGGAGACACCAACTCACCTTTCTTGGGGGAGTTTCCCGTGGATTGGTTTATTGCAGACATCTCATTGCCAGATTAGCTAACGTCATCAGTGACAGAAGGGAGGGGGGTTTGCAGAGAAGAGGGAGAGGGGGAGGGGAGGGGGAGGGGGGACTCTGATCCTTGGTGCTCTCTGAGCTTGGTTGTTTTCATGCAGACATTTCATTACCCAACTAAGTAACATCATCAGTAATAGAATGATAGAAGGGGGTGGGGATTGTGGGGAGGAGGAGGAAGAGGAAGGAGGAGGAGAAGGCCTATGGGGTACTTGAAGGAGGAGAAGAAGGAGATGAGGAAGAGGAAGAGGAAGAGGAGAAGGAGGTGGCCCATGGGGCCCTTGGTTATTTGCTTGCAGATGTTTCATAACCCAACTAGGGAACAAAATCAATGCTAGAAGGGAGTTCTGGAGTGGGAAGAGGAGGAGGAGGAGGAGGAGGAGGAGGAGGAGGAGGAGGACTGGGGGCTCTTTGGTGCTCTCTGAGCGTGATTGTTTAAATGCAGACATTTCATTACCCAACTAAGTAACATCATCAGTAATAGAATGATAGAAGGGAGTGGGGTTTGTGGGGGGAGGAGGAGGAGGAAGAGGAAGAGGAGGAGGAAGAAGAAGAAAAGGAGGAGGAAGAGGACTATGATTTCTTTGGTGCTCTCTGAGTTTGCTTGTTTTCAGCAGACATTTTATTACCCCACTAGGCAACAGCATCAGGGTTAGAAGGGAGTCAGGTTCGCTCTCTGTTTATATAGACTAGTGCCGGGGTGTCAAACTGCTGTCCATCAATGGCAAAACCGCGCCCACCCCATTGCCAGCAATGGGGGGAAAAAGTCACGCTACATCGCGACCCATCACGCGATGTTTGACACCCCTGTACTGGTGGCTTGCCAATGTTGGTGGGAGTTTCTGGGTGGTGTCTTGATTAGGCTCTTGTTTTCTGTGTTATTTTTTTTCCATCTGAGTTGACAGTTCCTTGATTAGGGGTGTTGTTCGCTGCTTGTCACTCCGATCTACCCAGATTTATTTATTTATTTACTAAATTTGTATGCCGCCCCTCTCCCAGGACTCGGGGCGGCTCACAACAAAAACATAGACATAAATAAAATCAATAACAATAATTACATCCAATTAAAAAAATCGACACATACAACAAGCAAACACAATCAAATAAACACTCAGCAATGGAAGGCGATTCCTCGGCCTGGGGGGGCTCTTTCCGTAGCCCTTACGCGCCTTCCGTCACTGTCCTCGGTGTCTTGGCAGAAGCAAATCGGCCTTTGTGCGTCGTTTAAGATAACAGTCCCGCCAGAAATACCACCTATTGAAGTTTGGACTCTGAAAGTAATACACTTGGCAGAAATGGCGAAAAGTTTTGGCGTATTTGAAGGATCGCTCGAATGAACAATATGGGATAGACTGGAAACAGTGGATAGACTATATATAAGAGAAACACCAATCAAATAAA